>JAIQCU010000138.1:0-83928 GCA_022114935.1 Leptestheria dahalacensis
ACGACGAGTCGTATACGAATAGACTCAACTTTTGACGCTCTTTTGAACTGCGGTCGACTCAACTACGTACCCACGTGTCGTTTATGAGTCGACTCAACTTTTGACGCTCTTTTCAACTGCGGTCGACTCAACTGCGTACCGACGTATCTAATATGAGTCGACTCCACTTTTGGCGCTTTTTTCAATGGCGATTGACTCAACTGCCTACCGACATGTCGTACATGGGTCGACTCAACTTTTGACGGTCTTTTGAACTGTGGTCGACTCAACTACGTACCCACGTGTCGTATATGAGTCGACTCAACTTTTGACGCTCTCTTCAACTGCGGTCGACTCAACTGCTTACCGACATGTCGTACATGGGTCGACTCAACTTTTAACGCTCTTTTCAACTGCGGTCGACTCAACTGCGTACCCACGTGTCGTACATGAGTCGACCCAACTTTTGACGCTCTTTTCAATTGAAATTTTCCAGCTAATGAATAATTTTAGAGTCATCTTCATTCGATTGCTACTCACAAACACACATAGCAAATAACAAAGACAATTCATTCCCTGAACATTATTTAAATGGGATCTATAGTACGGCAGACAAAACCAGGTTACCTAAAACTAACTACTGCGAGAGAGTTTAAAATAGCGAACACAAAAACTGAATTATAGCTACGTAAGAACTGTACTGTGGTGCAGAAAAGAAAGCAATGGAGACAAACTATTCCTCGGTGAGGGTAGTACTATGTTTTTTGAATTGCTTCTTGAGGACACGATGTTGATACTTGAAGATGTTTCCAGGTTTTTGTTACTGCCGTAAACGCTTCAAGCATAGTGTTTCTTTGCAAACTGATAAAGTTTGCTAATAATCAAACATGCAATAAATTGTAAAAGACAAAAGCAGACGTAACCTTAAACATGGGTATTGTGGAAAAGGGCGTTAAATAAAATTTTAAATCCTGATTCGATGTATCGTATCGGAAATATCGATATGTCAGATTTCGAATACCGTACAACCCTGACTGTAATGTTACAATAATTATTTTAACACTTGATATTATCGATTTAACTATTACACATTAAACAAGCAAAATTGTCATAGTGTAATATTAACGGCTTCTGAATGTGAAACTCAAATCGTAGGATCCAGGCGACTTTCCCGCCAATCTGGCCGGATTTCTCGGTCCATTCGAAGTGCTGTGCACGCTGCTGCGAACGCGGTCGGACGCCATTCCCGCTGCCGGTGCATCGGCCCGTGACATCTGGTTGAATCTGGCCCAGCTGCTGAATGCCCTGGCTCCGTTCCAGCAACCTATACCCGAAGACGCCGGAAATGTAGCCCTGGAAGAGGACTGGCTCTTTCTGGGGCTTAAAATCTTCCAAGACAGGCTGACGAATGTCGATTTCACCTCGACGGGGAAGACTGAAACGGCACACTATCCCTTGGTTCGCAGGATCGCCAGTATCGTCAGTTTTGGGGACTTTTTGACGAGCATCGGGGAAACGGGGATACAGAAGAGGAACGGTTTCTACGTGAATTTACAGCGGCAGGAGCGAGATGCACTCGACGAGGACAAGAAGGAGAAACTGATGCATAATATGGCCCACCTGTGGCTCAAGTCGGAAGTGCAGGAGCTGGAACGAAAGCTGGACGGTGCGTCGAGGTAACCTGGAGAAGAATTTATAAACATATATCAGTAATAGATATAAATTATATTCTGCATTAAATATATTAAGAAATCAATTATAAAATAATATCCAAGTGATAAACTATATCGTATATAAAAAATCGGCTGTGTTCATAACGAAGAATGCAGAGAAGGTTCTCATGTTTTGATCATTATAATTAGGTTTAATTGAAGTTTTAACTAATTTGATTCGAATTCAGGCATGTTAACCGTAACACTGAATGATACCGTGAAACAGCACACATTGCTGTAGAAAAAATACAATTTATTAGAACGAATTTGCTTTATAATTGGTTAATTAATTAATTAAGAATTAATGATCACTCGTTACTTAAAAGACTTCAAGAGTTCAGTTAATGAGAGTTTGGACAAATTTCGTTGAAAGGCGGCGGAAGAAGTCGGACTTGTGGCTGCCGTACGTGTTCGTCGTGCCCGACGCAGCCGTGTTGTCGCACCACCAGCACCTGCTGAAGCAGATCGTCAGGAACAAGAAATGCATCGTGATCCTGCCGACGGTGGTCATCTCCGAGCTGGACGAATTGAAGGTGATGGTGGGCCGTCATCGCCACACTTATCTGCTTAAAACTAACACCTGATTTTTTGGTTTTATTTCGAATTTCGTAATTTATATTTTGAATTTTTGTCATTTAATTACTTAATTTTTCATTTTTTTTATTTTTACAGAAGGACAGCTCCGCAGTGCGCGACAGTATCCGCTGGCTGGAGGACTGCTTCCGCACCGGCGATCGTTTCATACGAGCGCAGCGGCCGACCGAGCAGGCCGCCATCCCATTTTTAACCTACCCCAAACGCAAAGACAAAGAGCTGTGGTGAGCCACTTCATGCCTTAATTTTACGTATATTTACAAGTACAGTCCGCTTACCCAAGAAAGGGCGTTGGTACAAACTTCTACGTTTAATTCTGGCTAAACTAACGGCTCAAAATGACTGAGAATTTGAGGTTACATGACCACTGAATAGTACAATCGTCGTGTCTGTTATTATTGTTATCCAGCAAAATCTGTTAAAGATACAAGCCAAAAACACACAATTCATACGACCGTGTTTAAGAAACTTGGCTGTAATTCAAATCTGAAAAATTATTTTACTCAACTTACGACAAATTAATTTATTAGTATTAACAAAAGCCCCATGTGATTAATACAATCATCGTAATAATAACAATAATAGTAAAATAAAATAAATAATCAATATTAATTTAAATAGACCACTGCGGGAAAGGACCGTTTTCTTTGACGTCTGAAAACAGAAAAGCGAACCTAATCCTAACCAATTACAAATTCATCGGAAATTTCTCGGGTAACGTTAGGAAGATCACAAATCAATCGCCGGATTTCGCAGCAAATTTGCCAAAATCTTGCAACGTTAATTTCGCGCGGAGGATCGAATTTGTGTAGGCCTTAGAGACGGAAAGAAAACGACCGTATAAAATACTATACAAGCCCAGGAAGATTTACAAAAATTATCTCTGATAGAGGGATGAGTTCAAGGTTTTTTGAGCTGCCGTTCGATGCTATCGGACAAATGGTTGAATTTGTAAAAAAATGGCGAAAGACGGAAAAGGATGAGTTGGCATTTCCCTAAAATGTGAATTGATTGATTCTTGCAGGGCGCAGTTTCAAATAGCCGAGTGCTGCAACTACTTCAACCAGCAGCACAGCAAGAGTTACAAGGCGGGAAGCGAAGGTCCTTCGTCGGCTGTCCTGTTCCTCACTGGCGATTCACTGAGCGACCAAACCATCGTGGGCATCTGCAGCTCCATCGGTAATTTTAACCAGTGTCGCCTTGAACTCTGATTTTAATGATATTTAAGTCATCCCGATTAACTTGGAATGAATAACTTAATTTTAATCGTATTATCTATAAAAATAATTATTAATGGTTCTTCATTTTTGATATGACAATGGGGTTGATTATTCTGCAGGTGTCGACGTCAAGGAAGCCAGGAGCCTGCAGATCACCAGACGGAAGTCGAACGGCAAGAACCGAGGTTGAATATTCCTGGTTATTCAGGTTAGTTTTTGCAGTAATAATGATTACTTTCGTGCCTTTTTCCTTTCCTAACTTCACACTTAAATTTTACAATTATTAATTTGCTTTTATTTCGCTGCAGTTTAGCAATAGCCTTAGCATTGCCCTTTGGGACTGTGTATTAAACTGTGTACAGTGACATTGTTTATTTGTGTGTTTTTTTTTAAATATGGACAATAAATTAAAGCAATTACGTAAGTTGGTCTTTAGGATTTCTTCTCCCGTTCGCGACGCTCCCGAGCACGGCGATTCTGGAACCAGATTTTCACCTGCAAATAGCCAGACAGTCGAGACACTGACGACAACAACTTTGCATATACTTGTGTAAATAACCAAATTAGCTAGATAATGGTTTATTGAAGAGTATTAACTTCATCAAGTTTAATATGATTATACGACATAAACTTAACTTAATCCGTTTATTATAGCCACTAAATTAAGTTATTTTAACTAGGAATTGGGTATATGATGATAGCGAGTAATAGATCAGCGACGTAATAACAGCAGGTCGACCGCCGCAGCCATATGGCGAAAATACCGGCACGCGTTTGTGTCTATTGATGGTCATCGAGGCATGTGATACGGCGGTGGGTTGTGAAAAAGAGCATCGGCTTACAGTAGGACGAGCTGCAACCCCTCCCCCAACCTGGCGCTTACGGAGAGACTATTGTGAATTACCGACTCAATGCCACGCTACTTTGAACTCCAATGGCCACCGATATGGAGATAATCAAGACCCTTAGGTAAACATCAACACAGATTAACTAGGCACCTCCTACAGATATTGATCATTATTGAATACACGAGTTCACCGGGCGAGTAATCTCGTTCTCCCCATTGATTCTCCGCATGGGAAAAGGTGAACCACATAATTAACTATATATATATATAAATATTAATAACCTATCCATGTTTATCATATACTTAAAATTAATCGAATTTCTATAGTATTCTCTAATTGGACATAGATTTAAAACAATTACTATATTACTTAATTCTGTATGGATATAACAGCTTAATTAGATTGGATATAGACTTGATACAAGTTCCCATAATTACTTCATCTATACAAATAATATTCGATAATTATATTCTATAATTACCTAATCCTTACAAGGATACGTTTAATTGGGTATTAGTTACTGTTGAGCTGTTTTCATTCTATTAATTTTTTGAAATAATAATTACAATCGAGTTACCCTTTTGGGTGGCATGTCTAAAGCAGCTGCCAGCTGAGCTACGTCTTTGCTTCCCAGGTAATGAGCCTGGCGGAACTTCTCCTCCAGGACGGCCACTTCCATCATGGAGAAAGGTATCCGCGGGTTCCTGTACTTGGTGTGGGCAACAGCTTCCCGTTTCACGCCTACACATCAACCCATACTAAAATAACTATCGATCATCCAGCAATTAACACTTAAGGTTCAATTAACTTAAATTAATATTACATTTATCAGTTCATTAGCCAATTTACACTGAATTGAATTAAAATTAAGAGTTGGAAATTACGCGGTAATTTAGGCGGTTGATATCGGGTGCAGTAGAGCCACGAGTACTGCGACTGGTTTTCTTCTTGTTTCCCGTTCTCGCCAACAGATCCCGCCGGACAATCCAGCTGCTCTTTCCCAGGATCCTGATTCGTATTGCTGCGTGACAGGATCGCGTCGATGCTGAAGTCGGATTTACTCCTGGCCGCTTTCACTTGATCCAATTGCCGGGGCTGGCACGTTACAAACTCGGTCTTGGTATGGAGACGATACATTGTCCTGCAGTCGCAAGACATGGTCGGGTAGGTACTGCAAACCAGTACTCTGGGTTATGCGGCCTTTTATCTATGATGCCTCTTCAATGGCAGCATGGAAGATGGAGAGATCTTTTGTCGACCGCCCCGCTTGATGGAAATCGAGCTTGACAGCTCAGGTAATTGGCCACATACACCCCCGCCGGCTATCTCTTGGGCTAACAGTTAGCCGCAGTTTAGGTTACCGCTCGTTAACCCTGAGACTCGCGTCGACATCCTGTCTCTATTTGGTTAAAACGTTATGATTTCGTTATATCAGCAGTTCCATCTTTTAAACTGGTGTCTGTGTAACAAAGAAAATTTACTTGAAAATGTCAGCTTTTGAACTCGTCTTTAACTGTTAATTTACAGACAATTCCAGCGAATAGTTTTGCTAGAATTGAATGTCAAAGTCTGGTGCGGCGCTCCCGTTGCGTTCCCTTTGAATATGTGGTGGACTGTATTTTGTATTAGGCAAGGCGGGCTGCGAGAAAAGAGAAGTGTAATTGGGTAGAACCGGGGGAGGGGGAAATAACGATACAAGTTTTAATAATGAATATCAAAGTTAGCGCTGATCTTCACCGTAGCGAGCATATTTGGATGATCCGTGCTGACTGTCTTCGTCGTCGAGGTTCTCTTTCGTGCGACGTTTGTACCTATGACGATGATATATGAGGAATACTGAATGAAATTTCTTAAGGATAGAGGTTTCTTACACTGAGCTTTCCGGATTGTGCTCCTGGTTTCGGCAAGCCTCGAGTTTCTTCTCCAGGAGTCTGACAGTGTCCCTGTGAGGTTGCTCGATCCCGCGGACCATCACACGAATCTCTGTTTGACAGATATTTATTAGGATTTGGTGTTTTTACAGTATTTTGTTCAATGTGTTACTTCGAACTGCGTCGATAAGGGCCTGCAGTTCATTTTCGTCCCTCCCCCCGAAGAGGGTCTCCGTGACGTAGGTGTCGAGATTCTCCTTCAGCGCGCTGGCGGCGTGCACGATCGCAGCTAGGGCTATCTGCGACGGTGAATAGATGACTATACTGTCGGTCAGGAACACCTGGCTCAAAAATTCATCAATGCCCGGCCGGAGTCGCTCTGGGTCTCGGAAGGTGGATCGCGTCTTGATGTCGATGAGGAAACCTTCGAGCGGGCGGAACGGATTGTGCACCGTCAGCTGATAGTCGAGCTGAAGCATCAGAAACAGCTCGTTATTAAGAATGATACTAGCCGCTCGCTCGCGGTCACCCTGAAAGTTTGCCACGAACTGGTCCATCGACACATTGAACTCGTCAACCTTGCAGGCCAAGTAGACGCACGTAACCCTGGTGAAAACATTTGAAATTAAAAGTTTGATGCAAACATATCTATCTCCAGATTAGTTACATAATCTCTTTGGGGTGATAATTCATTAGCGAGTTCCTTAGATAGAATCGCTTCATGTAATGAAACGCCGTCCCGCTGACACTGCGCGGCATGGGCGGCTGGAACTTGCGGCAGAATTCCCGCATCTTGATCTCATAACTCTGCAGCAGCTGTCGTTCCTCAGTTGGGGTGAGAAAATATGAATCTCGCTGAGTGCCCTTGATAAATTAATCCATCAATCAACATTTAGTGGATTTTTGAAAGAATAACATCCAACATTACTGTGGAATGCTTTTGGATATATTTCCTATTAGCCAGTTCTCGATGACGGTTAATTTCCGGCTCGTCGTGGTACATCCAGTTATTAAGCTGCGAACTCGACGAAAACATTTCATTAATTTATTATCAAGACTGTCGGTGCGATGACGACAAAACAACGAGAAACACGAGAGTCGGTGTTTTCGTATTTTCGTCTCCTCGTTACAGCGTTGCCACAAGCGCCGCGCTAATTAGGCCTGGGAAAAAAACATTGTTTACCAAACAGCCAAACATTACTGTCACACATACAAATTAACTGAGTAACTCGTCTACAGGTAATCTAGTAAATGCAGCAAATAACGAACAGACTATTTCTCGTTTAAAAAGTTATTTCTTCTTAGTTTCGGTATACAGGGACACAATAAATCGATTTAAAAATTCTACGGCGATATCGATTCCTGACGGATATTCAAATTTCTCGTCGTACGATATATCGAGGCCAAAAAGCAGCGGTACAACAGAATTTCGGTATTGATACATCAGATAACCTTGTTGGAAGAGATGGGGAACTAAAATCGATACTAACGATACGATACCTGAACGAGGTTTCCTGATATAACTTCCCTCATATTCACATTCATAATTTTCAATCGACAAAAGACGGTATATGGAGGCCAAAACGTATCGATACTGAAGTTCGATATCGATTTATCGGACCATCCAGTCACTTAGTATCCTCGTGTACCGAAACAAGATATGACTTAACTGAATTCAATCCAGCACGGGCGGGAATATTTAAACGATCACAAGCCTCTATCGACTGACAGTACGAAAAGGACGCTTCTTGCTATAACTCATATTGTCTTCAGTCCTCAATGGGTAGTCTATCGAACACGTTGTCTCCAGCAGGTTAGAATGTATACGTAATGACCGGTAAACAGTACTGACAGGATACGTTATATTGCTCGTAATGTAGAAGCAAGTAACCGAGTAATAAGGCCAAAGTTATTAGTGCAAACAGGGAATACATTCAAATACAGTGATCGATTATCAAGTTTAAAGACGCCGTCCGTCTTGTTAGACCCAGGGTTCCCATCCAAAGTACATCCTTCCGAGAAGCTGAGGATCCGTGGCTTGGTCCAGTAAACAGTCAACCTACAAAACCAGTTGGAAACAGAAGGATGACTTCTACTCGCCGATACGATGTAATGATATACGACTTTAATTGAACCTACTATACATCAGATATAATAAATTATCATTATGTTAATATAATATATATATATATATATATATATAAATATTTCATTATACATGGCATCAATATGAATAACCTGGTCCTCGACAGAAAGGCCGGCGTCGGGATATCTGGCTCTTGTCACTTGTGGCCCATGTGATCGTTTGGATTTGCCGCGGTCCTTGTTCCCCGTTCCGCGGATCACTTCCATCATGGAGGAGATATACTTAGCGTTGCTTCCCAAAGCTAGGTTGCTCCTCAAGTCGAGACACGTTATTTCCGCTGGATGTACTCCGCGCAACTTGGACGTGGCCCTGGATAACGCTTCCTCTGGGGTCCACGGCTTGAATCCAGTGGCACTCGGCGATTGGTGCGACGCTTCTCCTGTTTGGTTTTTTTACATGCACATCATTCATAACTTGACGAACGGACTGTTGATAGAGATACTGACTATCAAGAGAAATACTGGATGACGAATACATAATCCTGCAAACACGTTATCACGGCCTGGCCCATTACTATTCAAGATACTCGACTGGGTTCTGTCTGCTCAGTGCTACGTATCTGAATGCACTCTGCTCCTGCATGTCGTTCTACGGGATGTCTAATCACAGTATCACGACTAATGGCTATCAATGACAGTAGTAGCCTTGACGGTTAAAACTTGGTCAAGTCCCGTAGATGAGAGATTACCCGTTTGCTTGTGCGCCGTCTTCCTCGAGTTTTCAATCCAGTCAATGGTCGGTTCCGTTACAAATATCGACATGGCCGCTTCCAGGGCATCCGGATTCGAGGACAAGGCGCGTAATGCGACAATCATGGTTTCTCTGATGGGCCCTATCATCCAAATCAATCAATCAGTTAATACATGAAAACGATTATACCAAAGTTCATTCTGGCTTTCGGTATTCTTCATCTTGCAGTTAATTTTTACTGCAACGCGACCCACGTGAACCATAAACGGTGAAATTCCCCAACATATTAGACTAAATATCACCAAGTCAGTCGGGTTAAAAGACTAGTTAATGATAACTGATAAACTAGGAAACATTCAACACATTATTTCTACTGAAATCCTTGTATTATAACAGAATTCGGAGAATAATTATTACCGTTCAGAAGGAGTCCAGGAATCAGGTGCTGAAATTGTGGTGACAGGCGGACGGGCACCAATTCTGGAACCGGGAGGAGGTAAGTAGCCAGGCCAAAGGCTGCGCCGAAATCGATTCCAACCAGTTCGCCTAAATCAGAGCAGAGGGTTACAAAAACAAGAAATTAGTTTAACTACCTTTTGATTCTATCTGGTAACTCGCGTTTAGTATATCGTCAGTACACAACCGTGCATCGTATTACTAGGGCAAATCAACATTCAGGATGGGTGGTGTAAATCCATCGAATCAACAAATGAAAATAAAAGATCAGTCGTATAAAACAATGCTTCCAGACTTAAACCAAGACAGCAAGTACTAAGTTCTTTAGTGAGATGCATGAATCCCTATTATTCAAACTGCTGTAATCTGGATGAAAACATAGATTTACAATAGCTGAACTAGCCGTTTTCAGTAGAGACTATAAACGAGGTTAGTCCAGTGACCTGCTACTGCTTACTCGCCAACTCATGTCTGGAATATCGTCAATACACAACCACATACAGGGTTGAAACAGTAGAGCAAGTTATCAAGACGAATGCGAAACTCACATTGCTGTGCAAACGCTACTATACACGATAACGCTGTTTCGGACTCGACCTGGTATCTTCACGGACTGCCTATGAATAGCCAACTATGACTCGGACTTGACCTCCAAACCTCGTCATGATTACATCATTCTGGAATAACAGACCACCGCATGGCACTACATTTCTGAGGTAACCAGAACCAGGCAGTACCCGTTCGTATACGGTTACCGTTTGACCTTGGGAATCTCAAGATTCTGGGTCGTAAACGTAGCCTATGTGATCTAATCTAATGATGCCAAAAAGGGTGAGTTGGAATCGATGGCCCCAATACCAGTTTGTGTAGAGACTAAGAAGTTGGACAAGTGTCTATCGCCAATGCCAAGGATCCAGTGGGCGACGCACAGGACGGCATGTGAGCTGGCCACCTGTCGGCGAATGAAGAAGAACGCCTCCGGCGACTGGGTCATGTCCCGCAGGGAATCTCGTAAAGTCGACGGGGCTACGAGGTCACAGCAGTCTTTGTAATCCCTAACGATTTGATCGAGACTGGATTTGACGTAGTAATCAGCGCGGCTCTTCATTCTGTCCGTCATGTGCTTAAAGGCCCTGAAAGAAACGACAGTTGTACCGATGTATCAATTATTGTTCCTTTTCTTCATATTCCTATCCGCAGCAATAAGAAAAAACAATAAAAGTTAAATAATTAGGATTTTGAAATTAACTGAACTAATCTCATAATCCCTTTCAAAAGTGTTTCTACAAAATACACCAACACGCATCCGTGTCACGAATTAAACAGTAGCAATGATAAACGGAAAAAACTGGATTAAATATACTTCTTCATGGCAGCAGCTACGTCAGCTCGTGAAGCAATGAAATCCTTCAACGTGACGGTATTGGTCAGCCATTGGACCAGTCCAACTTTAGGATTGAGCGGAATCACCTGTGTTGTCCAAGACGGGCAGTGAAAGTGATGCGTACACCAGACTAGGGAAATACCGTTTACCTCGTAAGTTTTAACTCTCATCTGTCGTTCCATACAGTCAGGATCCCGTTGAAACTCGTCATTCATGATGTGAAAGAGCTGCTGGATCCTTTCATCCTGACGCAGGTCTTCGTTGTGCTTTATGAGCACAGGGTATTCCTTAGCATCGTTCCCTATTTTTCCCCAGATAACAAGAGAACATTTGTTGATTTGAATCAGCAATGATGACCATTTTACATACAGAATTTATATGTTATGATCAAGAGTATGATTACTATATTACGATTATACTAAAGTAATTCTTTTGAATCATTCCCTACATTAATTTCAGACAACCGTGGATACAGGTTAATTTGAATTAGCTGAAACAGATCTTCCCATCATAATCAAGTGACTAGAATTACAAATAAGGTACAATCAAACGGACCTAAGGATATGTTCAAATTTACCAACGAATGTGACTTGCACAGGACGTCGCAGTGACGACAGGACCGTTAGCTCCTCTTTGACGCTGTACACGCTGACCGTGGAGCTTTTATCCAGCGGGAAATTGGTAGTCGGGAATTCACGCGCCTTGAAATTAGCCAACCAGGGACTGTAATCCCGCAGGACGGCCCTGCCCACTGGTGCTTTCCGCTTGCTGTTTTCAACGGCACTCCGCAGCTTTTGGATCTCATCCTTGGACACCGGGTGTGGCTTGAAAACTGCGTCAAACTTGGCCTTGTATTCCGCGCCAAACTTGAAGTGAGCAGCTCCATAAAGTGAGTTATTCGAGTTCTTTTTCAGATCCAGGTGTTTGGCTCGAAACTGTCTGTACTCTTCTCGAACTGACGAAGGATCGACCAGCGCAGCCGACAGAAAGTTGGCTGCTGCAATTTCGGGCTGAAGCAGGTATTCAATGCTGCTGACGACGTTCTTCCAAACTGCGCCCGGCTCCAACAGCGACGAGAGCTCCGTGACTTCGGGCAAAGCGATTTCTCTCGCCGTCATCGAGGATCTGGTGACGTTGAAAGGTATTTGAAGAACCTGCGCAAAGTCCCGACTCAGTTCGATCAAGAGTGGACCGATAGCTGAAGGCAGCTGCGTCAAGTGAGAAATGATCTGATTGGTCCACTTTCGATAGGCGGGGAAAGGCACCGATCTAATGTGCTGCTTGAAGATCTCCTCAGACTGGTTACTCCTCTTCAGTTCCCGCAAAACTAACGGGAACAGTGCAGCCCCGGCGGCAGAGCCCAGTTTCACCGACTGCAGGATGGAGTAGGTTATCTCCTCGGAAGATCCCGCTCCTGGAAAACAAGAAACCATCGTACAAATTGAATAAACTGGGTAAAACGAAGACAATACCAATGTTTTCCTGCCACTTGTTGCAAAAGTTGGCCAGACGGACGTACGCATCGGCTGTGCCATTTAGCTTCGATCCCTCCAGGAGCTGGATGCTTGATTTCAAATGCTCCAGTCCCGATCGGGCCAGTTGGGTGACATCCTCCCTTCCATTGAGCCCCCACAAGCTTCTCGCGGATTCTATGCTACTGGCCGGCGGTAAAGCTGCTACGCCACTCGAACGGTCCATGTAAGGTATTAACTGGCCACACAGGTATGCTTGGAACTCCTCAAAGCGGAATCTTAAGTCTGGAAGAAGAATGTCGTATATTAGATACAAATTACAGCGGCAACTAAACGAAATTCGATGTTCCGAAACCCTCATTATGAAGCGTACTACATACTTCACACTGTGCAAACAACACAATACATACTGAATGAATACCTCATCTTCGGGTATTTGCTAAATTAAAGGCAATCCTTCGATTGTAGTTATGCCTGAAATTCCTCAAAACGGAAACTTTAATGTCTGGAGGGAGAATGCCGTATTTCGTTATTGTCTTTAGCAGCGAACTAACGAAATCTGATTATCATAAATAAATATACCGACTGCCTTAACCGGACATAAGTTGTTATCGCTATATCTAATCTTCAGAAACTATGAAGATTTTAAAAAGAATTACCAGCTCCTAACGGATTCTGAAGGGCCGCATCAGCGATTCTCTTAGCGTCGGTAATGGCTTCTAGTTTCTTGACGGGGTCTTCCAGGAGATCGTACCTCAGTAACTTGGCTTTGGCCTGTATCAAGGCAGGTAATTGCAACTCGCGCTGCGGATAACCTTGAGTCAACTTCAAAGCCAAGTTAGGGTGGTCTTGTTCCACAGCCGATTGTGCCAATTCCAGTCTTAGCTTCGCAATGTAGTCATCTGACTCCATGTCAAAGTGCTCAGCTACAGACCTGCGGTATCGAAAAATAGCGTCCCAGATGATCAGGTTTCCAGTCTGACCGGGTCGACTTCGCGTCCATTTTCGCCAAAGGTTCTCCGTGTCACCCTGGACGTAGCTGTCGACCTCAGACAGGGCGAACAGGTCCTCCACAAGTTTCCTTTTGACAGCAAACCCCAAGTCCGTGGTTGTCGAATAGTTCTGCGAGAAAAGTCGGATGGATTTGTCGATCCAGTCCCTGGCTTTGTCCAGATTGTGGGCTAGGATGTTCAGCACGGCAAGGTCAGGATAGACGAGTAGATCGGCAGGTACTTCATGTGGCAGGGAGCTGAGTACTGTGGAAGGATTCATGCTGACTTTGTCCAGACTTTGGCAGACCGTTGCGTGAACTGTCCATTTGTTTTCGACGTCCGGCGATGGCATCCCGTCCCAGCTAGCCAACTCCGCCATGCATTTCAACTGGAAATCCCTGCAGAGATTCTCTTCCATGTCCGGCAGGTCCTCGCGCAGCGCCTCGCTGTGAAAAAAAAAAAAGATAGACACAATCTATTACAGCAGCCAGAAGGATATGAACAACAGAATCACGGAACTTAACCAAGATTCACCTGAGACGATTGCAAAAATTACGTAACAGGACAACTTATAAACCGTATGTTTAATTGGATAGGTGAGCAGCTTAAAAGCCCGTAGTTACGTCTTAGTTTGAATTTTATTTTCGTTTTTTAAACTACAGATAACCTAAACCTCGCACTGTAAGCTGCTGATTGAGAAGCAGTATCAAGATCCCAGGCAATATATGCACCTGGATTACAGCGCCTTTTACCTATAGAGTGTACTAGCCCGTTCCCATTTCTTCTGCGCCTCGCAGTGTAGAGCTCTCTTGGTTAGGTCGCTGGTTTCAATACGATCGCTGAGAATCGCTCTGGTAGAATCGACATCGCCAAGGTCCGAGTACAAGTTGGCTAGTTTGTACCATCCCATGGTTACGTGACGGGCGTCAATAGGACTACTGTATTTCGCCATTTTCGCCTTTTCGTCTGCAAAAGGGAAAGTTAATGATTGACTGCATTGCTTGTGAATCGCCTCGGAGCTACTTGATTAACGACCGTTTACATGACGAAACAACCTTTTCCAATTTAATGTATAATATTTCTAGGTAACGTAGTGACAATCGCCGCGTAATATAAACAGCTGAATAGATGGCATCTGAACCTATACTGTTAGGAACAATAGCTGAGTTTACTGATAACTTACAAGTAAATATAACCAATTCAGAAACATGCTTTTTTAATCTCTTTAATTCTCTAAACTTAAGTTTCCCAGATTAAATATCTTATTTAACTTCCAGGAGAACTGTTTCCCAATGTATGCTTTCAACACTAACACTCTTATGTTAATTGTAATTATTACACGTTAATTGCGCTTTTAATATTTCGGATGTTAATCTGTTGTAAATACCAGTTAACACAGCGATCTGTTTTGTAATTCCGGCTACTCATCGCTTCATATATTCCATTTACGAATAGGTAAAAACCAATATTAATCAGTTAAGTCTGCTTAGCTGCAACTGAAACACAACAAATCGTATGAACTTCATTCTTATAGATTTACTATTTATCAAACAGGTGTCCCATATACCAGTTTTGGGATTCGACTCGAATCCATTCTCTATAACAAGGATCCCAAGCTGCTGAGAGCTGATTTTCCGCGACACTTCGGCAGCCACGTCGAGCGCCTCGTGAGCAACGTGTTCGTCCGCTTGATTCCAGAGCAGTTCCAGCAGGGCTTCCAGACAGGCCGGGTTCTGCATCTCACTTCTGGCGAAAACACTTGCAGAATATTTGGCGAAATCCGCGCAAAAGTCGCCGCTGTTGCCGTACTTTTGCTTCATCCCGTGGCGCACCGCAGTGACGAGATTGGTGAAGAGGAGACGGGCTATGATTGGATCTTTCTGGGCGGCTGCCTGGAGCGGAGCGATCAACGACGATTTCGGAATCTGCACATCTGGTAAGTCTCCTTTGCGGTAGCGTCGATAGAGCGGGACTTCTTTCAATCCTTTTCCTCCTGAATAGGCCTTCAATAAATACAAGAGACAAAAACAGAAGCGGAATGACACAATAGCGTCGTAGATAACTAGTTTAGCACCTTACAGTCTACGATACAGAAACAGATATACAGAATAGAAAAAGTCTCTTTTTCTAGGCAAGTTTCTAATTTTTTTTCCTCAACGACGGGCATATATTCACTTATAGCTTATATTATTTTACCCAACATATTAATCGTAACAGTTTACAAATGATCGAGTGCGTAACAACATCGTGAAAACATCATCTAGATTCGCAACCGGGCGAGATTACCATTGGTCTTTTAAAACTCGTTTCTCTAGCCGGCGGCGTTTTCGTGAATCTGCGCTGCCAGGACAACGTGGGCAGGACCGCCAAGCTCGCGACATTCCCATCCAAAGTTGAATCGAGAACATTTGTCCTGGACAGTAGCTGGGAGCCGAAAGAAGGTCCTTCTTTAAAAGCGCCTCCAGCCTTGGCGCTTGGCGTTGCACTACATAATAGAATGTACGAGCTTTACACTTCAAATTAGCCAGTTTTCACGAAAACAAGCAGAAAACCCAAGATATCACGAGAAATTACTTCAAAATAGATTACGGAGTTGAGTTAAGTTATTCAATTACTTGTCAGTTGTTTCAGTCAAGAGCCAGTTCAAAGATGGCGTCGCCCCTTGGGTGGCACTGAAGGCCAGTGATCCTGCTTGCGTCCCTCGCAACAGTCCGGCCTGCAATGAATGTATTTATTAAACTGCCATTTGAGTACTTTAATGAACTGAAGCTAAATGCTATTTGGATATATTGACAGGGTGTCGATATGGTACATTATGATACAAATACTGCAGGAAAAGTATTTACCTGAAAGGTTCCAGCTGCGGTTCCAGCCATAGGCCCCGTTTTCGACGGAGTCCAGTTCATCGTCTGAGCGAATCTCGGCTGAGTTTTCAACTCCATGACTTCAAAGGGTATGTCTGCTAGAGGTTTATCGAAGATGGGAGTCTTGTAATCAGCGCTGCTGGCTACACCGCGCAGGAGTAGGTAGCTGCACACGACGAGAAATTCCTTCTCGTACGCCGGGAAGTAAAACCCGTTGACGAGATCCTTGATCTTGTCTGGCGTCTCTGCCGGCAACCTCGACGCTACAAAGTCCAGCATTCTGACGCGGAGAGCCTCGTCGGCGTCAAGACAGGCACCGACGACGGACTCTTTAATTTCAAGGTCACCACCTATTTCAAAGATTTCAAGAAAAATATTTATCCTTAAATTAACATAACAACATACTGGACATGCATTCTGTTTTTTTCCGACAAGCTGAAAACGGTCAAGTAGGACGCAAATTGCTTTGCTCATTTAAACATGTATGAAGGAATCGGGGCTAAGGATACAATATCTATATGAGCACTGACAATATATTACAAAAAATACTCTAGGGATTTTGAAATGCACTAATATAACTCGTACAGTCCCGACACTCCATTACTCAAAAAGTTGCATTTTTAAGTTATACATCAACACCAATAAAAGGTCGACCACATTACTTTGCAATTCACCCATAATACTGAAACTTGTTCATAATAATTACATTATTACGAACACTGTTTGTTCGAGCTTACGAATACCTTTAGTTAAATCAAACGCGATGCAGTAAAGCTCATAAGCTTGCGAGCGGCAATCGACGTTTTCATGGCGAACCAGTTCCTTCAGTTCGCCCCACAAGGGTTTCCACTGGTCAACATGAGACCTGTGGATGAGATCCTTGAGTAGCGCCAGCACGGCTAACGTATCCCACGGATTCCGGGACGCGAGAATTTCTCTCATGATTTCCCGCCCTACGTCAAGCCACGGATCGTCCAAACCGCGCCAGGACCAGGACAGTATCTCCAAACATTTGGTCTAGAAAAAATTGCTTCACTTATTTTTGACACTTCCAGCCAAAGTGGCTATTAACCCAATATCAAATATTTTAAAAGTAATTAGTTTGTTTTGATCAACGTTACGAGGTAATATCAATATGTCTTCAATGTGTTAGTTTTCACACGGTTATCAACAATCTTGTGGAACCAAAACGGGAGTCTTTACCTTTAAGGCTCCATAAACCGTATTGTAGGAGGACCAGTTAAGTTTGGCCAGAGTTTCAGCAATTGGCCGGTATTGGCCACCCAAGGCGTGCAGGATCTCGAGGAATAGGTCCTTCTTGCCTGTCAAATGCCATCGCTTCAGGACTGAACGAATCTGATTTTCCAGCTCCTCCCTGGGCCCCGGATCCAGCTTCCCTCGCGCCAGGATCATTCCGCAAACCTCGGCGCTGAGACAAGCTGTCCGCCGCTGATTCTCACGCGCCAGGATGTTGGGAAGGTCGCGGCAGAAACGAGACCAATCTCCGGCCAGTTCCTGACCTACGGCCAGTTTCAGCGTCTGCAACCCGGGCGTCGGGTCAGATCCCTTGAGCTTTTCTATTATCGTCGCTTCAGGTAACCGTAGTCCAAATGGAGCCCACACGGAGAACAGCGTTTTCAGCATTTCCTAAGCAACACAGCCAGAAAGAAGATAAATAACCAATCACCCAAGTTCATATCTTATTGACAATTTTAATTACAGATTATTAACAGGTATTATTAATAAGGTTCCCTTTCAATAGCCTAATGAGTATATTTTTCGACGGATAAAAACCAGTTGGAATGCAGTCGGAAAGTTCATATTCAACCAGTATTACCAAGTTGGAGACAGTAACGTCTCCACGCTCGTGCTGGACGTTCTGAATGATCTTCTCCGTTATTTTTCCGATCAGCTCGACTTCTTCCGGAGTCTTCATCTCCAGTTGCAAATCAATCGTCCAAGTCAAAACCATGGCCAGGGCATCCCTGAAGAAACCATTCAACGGTTCTCCGCCAACCTTGTACAGCAAAGCGTTCAGGATCTCCTTGACCCTAGATCATTAACCCTCTCTTAGTTAACTATCATTACTATTATCATGATTACTGTAATTACTATTACTAGTAATGATAATTGGTATTAGATAATGATACTTAGTAATGAAAGTAGTCTACTATTAATACTACTACTATTACTATTATACTATTATCATTATCACAGTTATCGTTGTTAGTATTATCATCTAGCTGAGGACGACTCTTATATTAACCGGAAACAATCCATCAAACCAAACCAAAAAGAGCCTACTATTCGATCCTAGTCGACTTTACCAGGATTTTGCAAAGGGTCTGAATAGTTCCTGGGTGTTTTGGACAAGCCTCAGAATGAAGAGGACAACGTTACGGTGTATGTTCGGGAGCTTGAAGATCTCGTGGAGTTCTTTCATCCACGGCGGCATTTCGGCGTCTAGATCCTGATCACCATAACATAAAGCAACGGGTGATTATACAAAGAATATAGTTTTACTGATCTTACAAACAATTCGTGCAATTTATAATAACATTTCACAAATAATCGTCAGCAATGGCTGTAGTCTAATAATAAAAATTGTAAATATTATAAAGCGCGTTAAACAGGAGCAGTTTACGGTATTAAGTTACTACTTAATCAACGAGTTAATGATTTGAACGGATATGATACTAATGCTTACTTTGGGTTCCTGAAATATTCCGCAATTCTTCATGTGCTGCAACAGACCAACTAAAGGGGCCATACAGTCATGGTTATTCAGCTCGTCACTCTCCAGCACCACATAACCGAGTTTAGCCTGGAATAAACGAGTGCATCAAGTCTTGACGTATACAACAACAATGTTTAGGCAATACAGACCGCCTGTCTCTGTTCAACGGGTGCGTTCGTTCCGAGGGTACTCTGAGACGAGCTTAAGGACGCCTGGTTGAAGTCAAACCGCTGCAGGTCTTCACTGAGACTCGACTGCGTACCAAACTGGGAACTACTCAACGAAGCTTCTTCTGAAAGTACCACACTAATTAATTATCACCGTCCTCTTTCAATTATAATTAACTTGGAATGTAATTAACGGGAGCAATTACAGCAGTTAAAAATTAACAATAGACGAATTACCCTGACTGTCCATCACGTCACACTGACGCCGCAAATTCACCAATACTTGTTTCTGTTCTGGAATTTTATCCAGTTGAACGGTTAGCGCGTAGTACTGCGAGGTTCCGACGAGGCTCTCCCATCCAACTGCCTTTAAACGGCCGAATAAAACTTTTGCAATTAGTTCCTCGTTACTTTGTCCGTTGACGACAATCGAGATTGCCGCGTTATAAGCCGCGCACTGCAGTTTCCAATGCAGCTGCCTCAGCGCGACTTCAGTGGGTGGATTTCCCGGCTTCTGCAGTTTCAACGCCGCACCGAGTGCAAATCGAGCGAAATTCTTCCCATCCGACTGAGCGTCGACCTTGCGAAGGTTGCAGTACTCTCGATTGATCCGACCGTGTAGGGCTACGGCGTCGATCCGGGAAAACACAATGGCCAGAAATTCCAGGCTGGCAATCTTTTCCATGTAACTGGGGCCGGTCGGAAGAAGACTACTGTCCAGCGAATCCATCAGGTTTGACAAGTTCCTGACAACTATATTCTCCGCGGCTTCTTCATAGGCGTTCATCAGAAGGGCGTTAAAGACACTGCGGAAGGACGACAGATAGTGTCGCGATTTTTTGCAAATTTCGTACGATTTCTCCAGGCACCTCAGCTGCGTAGTCGAGTCGGCATCAGATGTTAATTTCAGTACAGACTCTTGGAATACACTCAGCTGAGGGTGGTTGTCATCTCTGGTTACCAGATCGGCTAGGACGGTGAACACGGCCACGTTTGGAGGAGAGGCCGAAATGCTGCACAGCTCAGAGAAGCAGGCAAAGTAATCGGCTTTCTGCATGTCGTTGTCCCACCGGCTTGTCGTGACGGGGAAGAAGTTGGCAAAAAACTGCTGCAGATTGCGAATCAGAGCTTCTTCCTCTTCGTGGGGCAATCGAGCCATTAAGGGTAGAAATTTAAACAGCCCGCGAATCTTAGCTACGCCCAACTGGGTTCTGCTTAAACTGCGCGAGATCCACTGGCGAACAGCGGAGGAATTGGCTACTTGGCCCCGGTCAATTCGCATTGCGGATTCCAGGCATTTGGTCAATTCAGCAACCTGCGAGTAGCTTTCTGCTTGCCGTTCCAATGAGTTCCAGGATTCCAGGAAACTGCGAACGACCTGGAATCCTTTACCCAGTCTCAACGCCTGTTCCTCGGCGATAAATTGTAATACGTCGGACAGTAAGGACCACTGCTGAGGATCTCCATTGCCGAATACCGGAACAAAACTGTCTACGGTGTCCGGTTTGAACGCGAGCAGGCGAAGTAAATCGCGCCCGAGTGTTTGCTTGGCGACCTCGTAAGTCGACAGTTTACTTCCCGAGGAGACGTTCAGCAGAGAACTTCGCAGCACGGCTAAAGGAAGTCCTAGTTCCAGCGCCAGTTCCAGTAGCTTTCCAGACAGCTTGACCTGTTGTCGAGTTAAAACCACTTGGTTATTGCACAACTTTTCCAGGGCGAGGTGCTGTAACACTTTCGGCGGATGAGGGAATGGACATGTGCTACCCAGCCACTTGGTGCGTGCCAGAATCAGATATCCGCACACTCGATCCAGCGAACTAGGATCAGCATTTTCCAATTCGTCACGGAGGAACCTCGTCCACGGCTTCTTCCATTCTTCTCCGCACTTCTCCTGAACCACTCGGAAAACCTCGCTGATCTCCCGCTGGAACAACTGGCGACTCTGATGACTATGTTGGTGAATTCCTACTCGACTGGGTTCCAGAACGGCCAGTACAAGAAGCTCATGGAGTTCTACCGAAGCCAGGGTCCCTGAATTTGGAAACCGTTCAAAGAAAACGTGCAAAAATTCTAAAAGAACCAGAAAAGATCTGTAATTTCCAGGATCCTTGCTCTTCTCCTCAAAGCAGGCTCGAACACGTTGAATGTAACTCGCAAAGCCATTCAGAAAGCCTTTGTCCTCTCTGACGGTGTCCTCTGAGATTAGGTAAGTTTGAAGAAGCCATCTGTAGATATCTAGCTGCGCCTCAAGATTATGTGGCATCAGGTCGGTCACCTTTTTCGCCTCGCAAAATGACTCGTACGCCGCCTTTAGTCTCGTTCCAGTCAGTTTCTCGCAAAAGTCCATGCTAGACCGGCGGGCGTGGTATTCCTCCCGGAAACAGCTGGCTAAGACGTATAGTTCCAGTTCATCCAAGGTTCCTTTGACGTAGAACGGAGCTACGCGACGTTTGGAATGTGGTGCTTCGAATACCTGCCACGCAAAAACAGTTAGAAAAAAAGACAACTCGCATAAAAGCATCTCTGTACAGTCTGTTCCAACGAATAGGGTACAAAGGGTCAAGAGACAAATTGATTCGAGTTTTTTGCTTATTTCTTAAACAGGATTTGCTCGATGACAACAGAAATTTACGTGACGATCGTACTATTAATTCATCATGTAACCTCAAGTGCTCGGTGGTTTTGAGCCATAGTTTAGCCACACTTCAATGTTGAAGTTTATACCTACAACTGCGTGCTGAGCCCTTTTTTTGGGAAGAGACTGTACTACTCAGTTTGTTGACCATGCGTATTCTTAACCAAGTATTACACGGACCAAATGAGAATTTGATTTTTTTAATAAACTGAAAAGTTTAATTGGTTACGTTACCATGCTGTTGATCAGACTCGACGTTCTCTTCTTATCGCCATCATATTCCTACGAACAGCTTTGTCTGAGGCTAGTGATATACGCAACGACTTTCCGTAAAATTGGCGCGTTTATCAAGTCTTGGGGGAACACTGAACTGTAGGTACAGTTTCATTTCACTCGTCTATCATCTCGTGTTGGGATAATGTTATTAAGTTGCGATCTGTTCCGTCAAATCTGACTTGCCATCCGTTCAGTTCACCTGAATATTGATAGCTCCTGCAGGCAGTTGTTCCGTTCACGTATACGTCGAGATTGTTCGGGCTCTAATTGGTAGAATTATCAAAGGAAACGATTGCGCCTGTATACAGACCTTCCTAATGGAGGATCGAGAACGTATTATCAAGTCACAACTTTCAGTTGGTAGCCGATGGAATTCCTACAGCAAAGATTTGAAGAATTGTCTCGTTTCGGGGTTGGATGCAGAGAAAAAAGCTATTGCCTTACAGTCACCATCAACTCGCGTAGAAGGCACATTAGCGTTTAGTGCTTCTATGAATTAAATGGGCCAGTTCATAAATATGAACCAGTTTAGAGAATCTAAGATGACAAGTCAAACGTTGAAAAGCATACAAAACATGGCATACCCAATGGGATGTCTAGCGTGGATATACCAACTTCGCCGTAACAGCCAATCTGACGGCTGAGTACTGTACTTAAATTCTACCTTTCCTGATACGCATCAGCTGCAATGCTCGGTGATTATTCTTACACGTATTTGATCAACAGCGTCTTTTCACGTCAAAAACACCCCAAGTCAATTATAAATGGCTGCATGGGTAATAGGTATTCCTATGGATAATCCTTAGCTACGGATATAAATTTCTTACCGAGGATTTCTCCACGACCATGCGTTGCAAATGCTGCAGCGTCTTGCTGCACTCCTCCACGGTTCCAGCCGATTCGGGATCCATGTCGGCCAGCGCAAGTGAATGCATAAAATGGCCCACAAATTCCAGGGTGAAGGTGGAGAGCAGCGGTTCCGATTCCCTAAAAACTCGGTAGATCCTGTTGAAAATCAGCGATGCGCCCAGCCTCTTGTGAACTGATTTATGGCTTGCCAGTGCGTGAAGTTTCTTGAAAAGGACCTTGGCAACTGTAGGGGTCTCCCAGAGTACGGAATCAGTCGACTGGCGGATGTTCCAGTGAAGGAACTCTCGCAGGGCGAAAGTCGCGGCCCCGCGTACTGGAGAACTGTCTTCCGGAGAACAAGCTGCGTCAACCAGGCTTTCCAAGAGAATGTTCGTCTCTGCGCTCAGCGTTGTTCCTCGGCCTCCGTGACCCGCCTGTATAAAGGCGGGACGAGCGAACCAATGTACAGTCTGAAACAGAGCACAAATTAATAATACTAAAACTCAGTATCCTAGAGTTAGATAGCATAAAACTTTCAAATCTAAATACGGATTCAACGGCTTCCAATTCATGGTTTATAGACGACCAAATATCCTATAATACTATGATTGGAATTTTTTAACACTAACGCTTAGCAGTGAATAAAAGGATAGGCAACGGATCTACAAACTGCATTGCCCCGAGTTGTAAACAGTAAACGTCTCAAGTATATTGCCACACGAGCAGTTTTTTTGAATAAACAGTATCTTCTTCACTGAATACCAGCCAGTGAATCTACTTGGGCTACCAATACTAGGTAGCGAACGACACAATAGAATAACTGCAGGTGAACTAGACTACGTGACTTCCTATGACAATCTATTCAGCCACGGGATATTACACAATCGCAGCAAAAACATTGCTCAGGAGCATAACAAGTTCACTAGTCCTCGGACACAGTTATGAATGAACTTGTGCAACTGTTTTGTCTTGTATGATGTCATATATATGATGACATGGCGCGCCGCTCCAGGTTTTGACATTTAATAACAGAAAAATTATTGGCTCGATTTGGTTGATAATTTCAAGTTAGATTCTAGTACACAAGGTGAGTTTCAAGTAAATTTTCGTCGTTATGAGAGTACAATTTTAAAACAAGTTCCTAAAAAAAAGGGTCCTTGATGGGGAAAAATTATTTGCTTACAACTCTCAAAATTTTAAAGATAAAGCAGCGCAAAAAATAAGGCTTGTAGACTCAATCTTAGTGAATACATTAGTAAAGTTTCGTTGAAATCGGTTTGTTACTTTTGGCAAAATAAAATCCTGAAGGTCAAGACACTACCGTATTCACCAATATTCAATCCTTTTTTTGGGGGGGGGCTCTAGTATGCGTCTTTAATGCACAACGCACTGGAATGGCTTGAGAAGCCTTTCTTTCAGCCAAAACCAGGACTGCATACGCAAGAAAGACAAGTAAAGTTTTCATTAGCGTCACCATTTTGGCGCTTCCTTTTTCCATTGCTCGTTACATTCTCTCTGAGTAATGAGCTCTTAGACCAGCCCTGTACTGTTTTCTAGGCAGTACCAACCTGTATCAGTAGCGTTTGGAACATCTGCCGAGCGACCGAGTCCACGTCGACTGCCAGCTGCAGCACCACAGGAAGGAGGCGCTCGTAGAGTTTGTCGAAAGACTGACTTCGTCGGTACTCTTCAGTCGACTGCGATCCGCTGCCGATCAGGTAGACTAAAGTAGCGTGGAGATATTCGCACGCGGCTAGCTTCGCGCCTCGGTCACCTGTATCATTTATCCAAATAAATGGCCCGTTTCCATTTGACTAATCCAATATCTCCATTCTTTATACATTTTATTCGCATTACATATTGATTTGATTATATCTATAATTTATACTATACTTAATTGACGACTTAATAATTATAATATGATATTATTATTACTTGATTTGATTTCATACTTATTAACTTAAAATGTTACTTTCCCGCACCCACTGACAGAATTTAACATTAAAAAAGAAATCATAGTAATAATAATAATGACAAAGGGATTCAAGGGCAAAAGAAATACCCGAGTAAAGCGTCAGATGGACAATCCTGGGGAGGAAATTTTCGAGGAACAAGCTGGCGTTCATCTCACTGAACGATATTGTGAAGCTCAAGTGACCTTGTCCGAGATTTCTCCAGGCCAGCGCTTCACGCTCGACGACATCTTCACGCGGCTGTACAAGACGTCGGGTCACTTCTTGACCCAAACTGCCGACCAAGAGGATGGCACGGCGCTGAATGGCTAGCCAAGGATCGACGCCTGAGACTAAGACAGAAACCGAGTTGGTGGTCTAGTGTGTACTTGTGAATGTTAAGATACTGGGTTCTTGCAGTAGTTAGATAATATCTGGTTGATCCAATTATATCTGAATAATTAAAATATAATCCATCCTGGATGATCTTTTTTGTTGAGTTTGAACGAAATTCCTTTTGCAAAAGCAGCGACGTATGATTACATAGAACTTATATTTAGTTAAGTTATTAAAGTTAAGTTATTAGAGAATTAGTTGTTTCATTTTTCAGATGTATTATACACATATATATTGCAAATCTATTAACGTAAAAGTCTAAACAAATTAGCTGATAATCAATCAGCTTGAAAACTGGTAGCGTAATTAAGTGTTCAGCCAATTATACAACTGATATCTGGCTAGCCTGTCAGATTAATATTACCTCTCGCATATTTCATAACGCGTGACGTCTTGCGCCGGAATAACGGTACCTGCTTCCGCACGTCATCAGCGCTGCGCAGGTAGGGCTCCACAAACGGTAGTACTTCTGTTGAGGAGATTTTTCTTTTGTAACGTTACATTTTAAATACGGTTCACACCGTTGTTTCTCTTTCCATCTTACCTTGAAACAGTGATTTCAGATCCGCTGGATCGATTTCTTGTTGCCACCTCTCTAGCGCGGTTAGAGTTATCTCGGCCAGGGACAAATCCGACAGGCCCATTTTGAGTGCCGATGCTACAGCCTGTTTGACGTGGTCAATGACGGGCACCAGTAGCCAGGCAGGACAGTTTAAAAGGACCTGGTGTACAACGCTGTTAACCACTTCATCCTATTCTAACATACGTCTCAATTTAAAAGGGTACGGCTATGTCAGGTTCAATAAAATAAAAATTCCATTACAAGAAAAGTATACTACTTAAATAGTCGATAACATCAATATTTACGGAATACGGTTTAAACAGATGAATTTATACGTGTAACGCGTAAGTGAGAGGTTCGTCCGACATCCTGGGCAAGTATTCGGCCACAAATCTTATGTAATCTATCAACGAATCCTTCTCGCAAAAGTCCTGCTTTTCCGGAGTGGAACGCAGTAGTATTGCTGCCATTCGGTACAGGTCGGGATTGTTCGGGAAACGCTGCGATTGGATCAAAATTTGCTCAGCCAGGGAGGGAACCCACTTTCGAAAACGCTCGGGAGGTTCTATCGAAGCTAGTATCTCATCGCAGATCTCCACCAAACTGGCGAATATCTCGCCATCCGGTGTACGAGCAGTGTCCGCGTCCTGTCGCTCTAAAAAAAAATAATTTAAAATTAGAAATAACCCAAGAAGAAAAATTCGTATATCTGAATAAATTGACAATTTACCTTCAACTTAATTTTCTAAAAACTCCTCTTAATTAGACGACTAGATTTGAATTCCTTTGCCCATCATATCAAAATAACGTACAGTAATACACGTCAAATACCGATGTACAATTACTCAGTGAAATGTCGACAGAAGCGAATTCAATACCTTCGGTACCTTCTTCAGGATCGCCCGTGGAAAAGTCCAACCGCTGGACGATGGCAGAAACGTTCGTCATAAGCGCCTCGTCCAGCACCTGCTGGACGACGGTTACGAGACTGACGCTGAAATGGGCTGTTATATCTTTGCGACTGGGGAACTGCATTAGTTGTTTCCAAAAGGAAATCAGAGGTCGTGGCAGTTCCGTTTGGTCCTCTACTCCAGCCGGCTGCACGCAGGATCGGATCAATGCTTGGAAAACTAATACGGATTGTTAATAAGTCACGAGCAAATGGGAAGTACAACGACTGTATACCCGTTTCCATAGCGAAGGTACGATATGCTTGTTCTGACTGGCGCGCAACGTAGGTTCCCAGTAGCAGAATGGCGACGGCACGCACGCTGTTATACGAAACGGTCTCTCCTTTAACCAAATAAGAGTTAACTTTAGTTAACTGAATCAAGTGATGAGTGCTTCTTACCTAAAACAGGTAAAGACCCAATCAGGAAAACGACGGATCGTTCAATCCGATAGCTCTGTTCTGCTGTAAGAGGCTCTGTTAGTCGTACGCAAACAATGCCCAAGGCTTGCAGGAAGACGTGCAGTAGCTTTAGGTCTCCCTCACCTTGACTGCAGATTTCAACAACAGTCATTAACCTTACAAAAGTTGAAAAAACAAACATGAAGTAAAAAGTGGTAATTCTTCTTACTTAATGACAGTCATTTCGATCCTTTTCAGAATGAACAGGAACAGGGTATTGACATCATTTGCACTCAGAGCCTGACTCAAATCCGCCAGCGACTCAACTGCGACTGCGGTGATTTTTTTCCTCAGCGTTTCCTTCTTCAGAAGGTCGTACAAATTCTGTACCAGGAACTGCAACACGTATAACCAATTAAATTTAGTTTAATGTCAATTATTTCGCGACACAAACAGAAAGTAATCTTTTACCGATATAATGTCTGTTTTTCGATTAACGTCGCGATTTCCCAGTAATCTGGCAGTCTGCTGCAGAAAGGATATGAAACACTTTAACCCTGGCTTATAATCCTCGGGGTTGCTGTGCTCTGACCACTGCAGAAGTACCCTGTACCATTCTCCGCACTTCGGGATGATCATGTCGATGAAGATGTGAATCTGCTCGGCAATAAGTTGAAGTGCAGCTAAACAGAGAAGCTAATTAGTTCATTCAAGACTGTCACATACCACTTGATTTTTATCATTTGGTTGATTCAGTATCTATTTCAGTACCTCTGGGTGCGCTGCGCCGGTCAAAAGAAAGACCCTCGCTTGTTATCTTAAAAAGATACTCGTGTAGTCTCGCCTTCTTTGCTCCATCAAAGCATTCCGGGAAGGATGATACGATTCCAGCCAGGGCATCGATACAGCCGGCGACGATACTGTAATCCGTCTTCGGAGAGGCCATCTTTAATTGACAAAATTATATAGGCTTTATGAAACTGTTAAACCAACCATCCTTCAATGTGACTTGGAAAAAACGATTAAAAAAAAACAAACAAATTCAATTCATAGGTTCCCCACGGTTCACCAGAGATCGCAGGATGGAAAACGCCAACTGTAATTTTCTTTTGATATAATTATTAGTTGTTACAAATCAAGAGCTACCAGAAGAAATTAAAATATTGATTTTACTGAACCGTCTTATTAATACAAATATACGTAGTGTGTTGTGATCACCAAATTCACCTGCTTTTCCATCTTGTGAAGAAACTCGCGGAAAAGGCGGCTAGCGTCACCCTTGACGACGTCGGGAAAACTTCTAGCCAGCACGGCTATAATCTGCATATCGCTGTGCGCCACTGATTAAAACGATAGGAAAGCGTAAAACGTGAGAAACAGCACACAGTAAAGTTGCAGTAATACCTTTAGAGGATTTTACAGGTTGTGTTAGGCTGACGACTGCCCGTTGGTACAGTTCCTTCAAATCGAGCAGGTTTTCCCACCCGTTATTCACGACCGAGGCAGCGCAACGCAGGAGGTCCAGCAAAACAAGCGCGGCTGCTTGGCGGGTTTTGGCGCTGCTTGATGCTAGCATGATACGGTACACAGCTTCCTAATAATCAAAATGTATCAATGGCAAACAAAACTGAAAATTCTGTACCTTGATATCTGCGAGATAGGGGGCGAGACGTTCCGAATGCTTCCCGTAGACCGAGAACAAGCGGTTGAATATGTCGCAGATGTCCAAGATGACTGCATCACTTGCAGACTCGTTACCAACAGCTGCGTTGAGGATCTTCGGTAATCCTTTCTGAGAGTCGAATATAGAGGAAAACAGCGAACCTGGAAAACCAGCCATGATTATTTGTGTATTCCCATTGCATTATACTGATGTTCCTCTTGGCGTTACTCACCCATGTTGACCTCGGACATGCTGAAAATGATATCTTTAAGCCTTTGAGTAATTCCTTTCGCTTTCTCGACATTATGCCGACTGCTGGTGCTGGCAAACGAATAAAGAGAAGCTAACTGCTTTAAAAGTTCATCGAGTTCGTCCAAATCTTCCGCCATGGTTGTGTTGTTGTTTACACTGCGTCGACTGCACAACGTTGACAGATCGTGCAACTACAACGCACGCTCTCTATATTATATAGTTCGATTATATATACATAAACATAACATCTTAATGGTATATAGGTTACATGTACGTCTTAAACATGCGTTTAAAACTCTTCCCGAACATCTTTCAAGTTCAAGGTGTTTATTTTTTTTAATGTTATTCAATTATACAAAAGCTAAATTTCGTAAATAATTTTCAAAACGGGAAATTACGAGGTGGCCGGTGATAGATAAGGTCGCTACAGCAGAGCCAGTTGATATCTCTAATAGCTAAGATATTCACCGTAGCTAGAACATAAACATATGGGTTCAGCTCGTCAGAAATGCACTTACCTTGCAAAGGTTCTGTCGAATAACCGAAGGTATATGGGATGACATCGATGTTTTCAGCTATTGTCACTTCTTAGATACGGGCAAACTAATCTCAAAACTCAAAACAAACGAGCGATAACGATAACCAACATCCTTTCAGGGTGAATGTTATCTGTCCACCTTCGAGTAAGACTATAGGATTTAATTTTATCATTATCAGGTTGACTAATTTTTTAACTCTTTCAAAGTATATCTTACCAGAGGTGCCTACGGGGGGGGGCGGTTCACGAGGCAGTTGCCTCGTAAGCGGCGAAGGTGGGTACCAAAGCGGGAAAAAATATACGCCGAGGAAAAGCACTCATACAGAGTAGAAATTTGCATGAAATTGATAGCAGAGGTTACGTAAAAGGGAAGGGGGGGGTCACCAGAAGTGGGTACTTGCAACCTTGATGGGACGAAACGGTCCAAGTTCCCACTACAGTGAAATACATGATCAATTCACATTTGTTAATTACGTCAGTTGGTGGTGGGTACATGGTGGTATAAGGTGCCCACTTTGGCCACGAAGCCACTGTGGGTATGGAGCTTGCTGTAGCCCCAAAATGCGGAAACTGGTTGGTTATGACATCTCAAGGATCATCTTGTACTAGCCGCTTACTCTTAAAAAAGGGGCCAAGTTCTCGCGTCTGCGGCGTTCCAAGTCTTGTACAGTATTTGGCTTGCTGAACTGGACAATAATAGTTGATGCCACATATTTGTGCTCTGGTGCAAACTGAAAGAGAATTTCTCTTGAATTCATCAAAAAGTAGAAAAAAATTATGCCTGCAGCGGGATCTATAATATTAAATCGTATTATCGTACTTCTGAAGACTTCTCAGTCTACTTCTATACATTATAAGTACCTAAGTTGTGCAATAAAGAGATAGGAAGGTGTACTTTTTGCCGAATATCCCACCCATTAGTGATTCATATTAAGAAAGGCCGATTATACCGGCTGAAGCCACTACAGACCTCATTTCATCTGACTTTTGAAATGTGTAAGGTTAAGTTTATATAAAATGTACATTCAATTTATTCTAGACCACGAGTTTTATGTCCTAAAAATGTTCAAAGATTTGTGCGCCGTAGGCGCACAAATTGGTTTCTTAACCCACAATCCTATAATGGGCCGCAGAAATACGGGACTGAAGCTTTTTATCCCGAAACGTTAGAATAGATTCCGTTTACCATGATTGACCTAACCCAAGCCAGTTGGGCATCTCAAAAAGGATCTCGGAATGCGACTATGTGCACAACAAAGTTCCTTCATATCACGGAATGGGTGGGTGGGTACTTGTCGGGTGGGTACGCCTCACAGACCTGGGTGGGGATGGGCACCTCTGGTCTGTCGTGGTAAATGAAATCTACGCTGACATCTCTGAGTCAAAAGCTTCGGTATCCGTATTTGTGCTCCCCATGGTAGCGGGACAATGTAAGAAACGAATTTGGCCGCTGCAGGCGCGAAAATCTTAGAACATTTCCAGAACAAAAACCTCGTGGTCTAGTTGGTGTAATCGTGTAATAGTGTACTGAATCGGGCTTTGTTAAAATAAATCACCATTGGATGGGATACTCGGCAAAAACGTGGCCGTGACCGTGAGCGTGACAGTGAAAGTTAAACTCCATTTAACTTTCAAGGTGACGCCCTGCAAAGGTCACGGTCACGGTCAGAAAAAAGGTCAAAACCATGTTAGTGTGAACTAACCTTTAGTCAACTTATGAACGCAATGCGTTCCATGTCAAGTCAATCTAGTTTATAATGTTAATCAACTTATGAACGCAATGCGTTCCATGTCAAGACAAGCTTGATTATAATGTTAGTCAACCTATTAACGCAATGCCTATGAACGCGTTGCGTTCAGTATCAAATCAAGCTAGATTATAATGTTAGTCAACCTATGAACACAACGCGTTCCATGTCAAGTTAGCTAGTTTTTAACGTTAGTCAGCTTATGAACACGTTGCTTTCAGTATGAAATTAAGCTAGTGTATAACGTATGTCAACCTATGAACGCAACGCGTTCAGTATCAAATCAAGCTATTTTATAACGTAAGTCAACCTATGAACGCGTTGCGTGCAGTATCAAATCAAGCTAGTTTATAACGTAAATCAGCCTATGAACGTGTTGCATTCAGTATGAAATCAAACTATAGTTGTCTCCATTGCTCAACAGCATGGAGACATATTGTTCACTTTTTTCAACTCCATATTTTTTATTCGTTTTTTTCCCCCGTTTTTCTCCCCACCGTTTTTCCAAATTCCCTATCTGTTTCTATGTTAAATCGGTTTCCTGTCTGGGAACCTGCTTTCCTACAGGGGAGCCAAACAAGTCCGGGCATGCTTCGCCCTCTTTTCCACTGCGGGCGAGTCAACCCACCATCTCGCCACACCAACTCGCCCCACCATCTCGCCGACTCAACTTTTGACGCTCTTTTCAATGGCGCTCGACTCAACTGCGTACCCACGAGTCGTATACGAATCGACCCAATTTTTGACGCTCTTTTCAACTGCGGTCGACTCAACTGCGTACCCACGTGTCGTGTATGAGTCGACTCGACATTTTGCCCTATTTTTAATTCCAATATTCCAGTACGGCAGACAAAGCCAGGTTACCTAAAACTAACTATTGCGAGAGCTTAAAATCACGAACACAAAAACTGAATTCAATTATAGCTACGTAAGTACTGTACTGTGGTGCAGAAAAGAAAGCAATGGAGACAAACTATTCCTCGGTGAGGGTAGTACTATGTTTTATAACGTTGGTCAACCTATGAACGCAACGCGTTCAGTATCAAGTCAAGCTAGTTTATAACGTTGGTCAACCTATGAACGCAACGCGTTCAGTATGAAATCAAGCTAGTTTATAACGTTGGTCAACCTATTTACGCGTTGCGTTCAGTATCAAATCAAGCTAGTTTATAACGTTAGTAAACCTATGAACACAACGCGTTCTATATCAAATCAAGCTAGTTGATAATGCTAGTCAACTTATGAACGCGTTGCGTTCAGTATGAAATCAAGCTAGTTTATAACGTTGGTCCACCTATGAACGCGTTGCGTTCAGTATGAAATCAAGCTAGTTTATAATGTTAGTCAACCTATGAACGCAATACGTTCCATGTCAAGTCAAGCTAGTTAATAATGTTGGTCAACTTATGAACGCAATGCGTTCCATGTCAAGTCAAGCTAGATTATAATGTTCGTCAACCTATGAACGCAATGCGTTCCATGTCAAGTCAAGCTAGTTTATAACGTTAGTCAACCTATGAACGCAATACGTTCCATGTCAAGTCAAGCTAGTTAATAATGTTGGTCAACCTATGAACGCAATCCGTTCCTTGTCAAGTCAAGTCTTTTATATTTTATATTGCGACCATACGTGACCTCAGAATTAATCGTGCTTGAGGTCAAAAGACTTGTTTTAACGCGGAGAATTCAAATTTCTACTTTTTATTGCTTACTACGGCTTCATTTTTTGAAAAAAGCGCCAAAATCCTTCAATTCAATTCAAATGAGCGGGAAAACGTTTTTTTGTCTCTAGCTTCTTTATTTATGAAGATATTTTAGCGAATAAAAAATATTCCTAAAATATTATGAGAAGCATTGTGAGAAAATAAAATTTCAGAAACGGTATATAATCAGCTGAGAGAGTAGAGATAAATCGCCAAAATTTTCAAATTTTCCTTAATTTCATAGCGCTTTTTGAGAGGGACAGAATCTTCAAATTGTAATAAACTTCATATTTTTAAAAGGCGCTACCTTTGAACTACTTTTAAAACGATGTTTCTACCTTGAACGGTTTAGGTAGAAACATCGTTTTACTAGGACCTCCACTTTTTCCACACCACTTTGGGTGCAATTCCACCCAGTCCCGCTTTGAGCCCAGTGCACCGCTTTGATGGACTGGGTTGGGTCTGCACCCAAAAGTGGTGTGGGAGGTCCTAGTAAAACGACGCTTCTATCCTGAACGGTTTAGACGCTAAACGAATTCGAAGATGCATTTTTTTTGTCCTACATATATGATGCATAGTTATATATGAACATAGATGATATATGAACAAGATGCATAGTTCCTACATATCACGGAATGGGTGGGTGGGTACTTGTCGCGTGGGTAGGCCTCAGAGACCTGGGTGGGGATGGGCATCTCTGGCACCCGTTTTCGGAACCGGTATACTTTTATGTACAAAATAACGGTTTGAGTAGCACGAATAAGAAATAATCGAAATGGCGTCTGAAGTTGCATCCAAATGAAGCGTATAAGAACCTGTTGCAAACGGTTACTTACTACGTCGTTTTGTACACCCATATAAATTATATGTTTTATAAACCGTACACATTAAAATCTAATCTTTGATTATCATTTATACTGTACTCTTCATTCTTGCAAAATCCCCATGAAGAATAACGTAAACTTGCTTAAACCGAAGTACGTGTGTTGATTTGATCTGTAAATACACGTTTTAATTATGCGTCAATATTAGCTGCCAGGTTAGTTCATTAGTTGCTTGTTTCACTTAGTTGCTAAATTAGTGTTATTAGTTCTAAAATTAGTCAGATAATATCAAATCGTTCTCTGAGATATCTTCCCCTGCTTTCAAGTTTCTGTCGGAAGAGTGTGGACAACTAAGAAACGAATTATGCAACCCAACTTAAATATTAATATAGTAAATAGAAACGGGAATAAAAGTAACCAATAATGGTATATACTAACACGTCATAATAATGCAGAAACACGCAGGAAAAAATACTGAAAGAAGATGAACTAGCAGAGGAAATACTGTAGTTAGTTGTGCCAAGTTGACGTGCGCGGCCGCAGTGTCTGACCTTATGTTCAACTGATTCCTAAAGATAGATTAAACAGAAAATCGGCAGGTTTGGATCTGCTGCGGATAACTGCTACCGATACCTATTACAGATAACGTTATACCAGCAGCTTTATAGTCGTTCAGCTGCACAAGCATATCCTTTACAGAATAACACCTTTGCCTTGGCCTCTCAGATATAGCCAAGTTATGGCCGCCGCAATCGCAATCCTGACCCTTACGTCTGCAGATTAGGACGAAGCCTTAAGCAAAGGAAAGGTTTCATTAGTTTTCTTGTTTTCTTCTCAACTTAAATACGTTGCAGGTAACAGCTAAATCTTGGAATGGAGCAAGAGGTTACGCCCGGAAGGGGTGACTCGACATGCGCTCTAACATTACGCAAGTAATCTTTGGTCAAAAACTGGTTTCTGGGGGCCACATTCTTCTAATGGTATAACCTTAAAAAGTCATGTGCCACTACACAACAAAAACAGCAAACAGATACTCTGCAAACAAACAACAACGATGAATCGCTTTCAATAATACATATTCTTTCGGTGGTGTTATTCGGTTATTCTTAAAGTAGATACATCTTCCAGATTCCGGGTCTGTGAAAATTGTTGTTACAAACCAATTGGCCAATACGGAAAACGTATCTTGGCGAACTTATAAGCGGCACCATGCAAGGAGAAGGGCATCTCCGGGAAGAACCCATTTGCATTGTTTTTCGCATCATTTTATTTCAAACTATATAACCAGTACAACAGTTGTTCCGGGGGGGATTCCCCCCTCGTATTTTTGTTTGTGGCCAAACGTATACTGTATTTCATTAAGAAAGCCACGCCCTCACCTTCCATGTACTCAAACTCAAAAACAGGAAAAAAAAACAAATGCCCTTGAACTCAACGAGATTAATTTCCTAGTCAATAACCTGTACTTTTTTCGCTGCCTACACGAGGGGACACAAGAGACACGGAGCCAGTTCTCTCTCTTGCATGCACGGATCCAAATTATCATTCTTTTTTTCAGCATCCTTATGTTAATAGGAAACTGGCCAGACAGTAAAATGGCACAAGCAACATCAGACAATGAGGATTCGTCGTATTTCAAACGCGAGGGATCATTAAGACTTCCCCGCGCATACATTAAGTCGACGGAATTGGGGTTGCCATGTGGAAAACAGCCTTACAATTCCATGCCGTTTCCCATGTCCTTATAATGTTAGATAACTGTTATCGTAATATAAACAGTGTCGTAATAATATTGTGATAATGTCATTCTTATGTCATGAGATACCTGCTACGTGAGGGGCATATGACAATAGGCCGTGGTTCCAGTTTCACATAGATTACTTACATTTATATTACTATTTGGAATAATCTGGGATAGATCGCAAGGTCTCTGTTGCAATCCTTGACAGTTTTCCAATAGGAAAAAAGATAAAGCCGGTGATTTATAATGGCTGTCTTGTACGTGACCGTTGAAACAAAAGAAAAGAGTATGTTGCAGAGCACAGTGCAACGTCAACGGTTACCTTCTTGTTTGGAAGAGAACCTGTTTTGAGAAGCTCGTGACTCTCGGATGACCCTTTGAAACCACACGGACCAATGGTATACAGTTGCGGAGACGGCTGGGTATAAATAGGCGATCCTTTAACGCATCATGCTTCATTGGCTTTGCCACACGTGGCCCCTCCATCCTACGAAGATGATTTCCTCGGCGATACTCTTGGTAGCAATCTGCTTTGGTTCCAGCACTTCACAGCAGTACTACTACGGCTTACCAAGCCAAGAATTTTATTACAGCCAGCTTCAAAATTCAGGTAAAGACTGTTTAAAGTAATCAAAGAGACTAAGGTGCATTGACGCAGTTTCCCATTTGTAGCTGCAAGATCGTACCCCGTGGTTTCAGCTTTCCCAACAGGGTACCCATACCCCTACGCTTATCCAGTATGGGGCTACGTACCGGTAGACGAACCGACTGACGAACTAGCTGACGGTGCCAAGGTTGGCGAGATTGAATCCAGGACGAAGAAACTCAAAATCAAGCTGCTGAAGCCTTTTGTACTGAAAGCGGCAGCTCTTAATGCCATTAAGAATGGAGGCCTCCTTGGTGTGATTGGCGCTCCCTTAACATTGCCAGCTATTCCAGTCCCGCAGTTACCTAACTTTCTACCGGCCAGTGCCACTGTGACGCTGAATCAACAAGATTTTAAACTCCCCGGCGTCGGAGTGACCACTTCGGTAACGCAGGGCGGAACCACCAACACCAACAATTTTGTTTTGCCTGGTTAAATCGTATGAGAAACGACTAATTAACATCTGGGTGTATTTATTTATTTTTTTGCGGGCGGGTTTGGTATCATCTGAGCGTGGAGACTATGTTTTCTTTTTTCCTTCCAAACTGTTGAAATAAACGAGTTTGTTTTAGCATCAATTCACCTTTTCATCTGCGTAGTATCGGTGTATATGCAAACGAACGGGTTCTTCTTTTTTCCTGAGGTTTGTGTTGCCAAGCCAAGAAACAGGTTTGGGTCGAAGTTCCACAATGCACTCGTTGAACCTGTTTACGAGATCGTCTCTTTCTTTTTCCTTTGTCTCTGGCTGGAAAACCTTGAATTTTGAATAAGGTCAGTGACCGTTTGCTGCCCGTCTTCTTCAAAAAAAGCCTGACGTGTTGGTAGACATGCAAGTCTGAAATGAAAACTAACAAGATGCCATCATCCAATATTTGTAGCGGACTTGAGCTGCTGCTGCTTATATAAAGCTGTCTATAGAGGGGCTGCGGGTCTCTAGTTGGAAGCCAACTTCCAACCGCTGATATCCATATGGCTTTGTTAGTCGTTTTCCAGTTGGCGGCTGCACTTGCAGCAGCTGCGTTAAGCGAGGAACCGTTTAGCGGAAGTTCTTCGCTAACTGCAGGTAATTAACCAAATTAGTTTCCAAGCCGTACGTATATATATTTGACTGCATTTGTAACGTAATTGCTCAGACGAGAGGTTGATTCCGGTTGTGCGTCCCAGCCTTTCGGGTTTACAGCAAAGTGCACTTAGTCTGCTCAACCGCAGGAACACGCAAGCCACGGCACCCAAGTGCAATGCCGTCACCCGCCAAGGTGTCTGCATAGATGCTGTCGAGTGCTTGACAACCAGCGGAGAAATTGGCGGCCTCTGCAACAATCGCAATTCAGCCTGCTGTATATGTAAGGCATCTGATTCCTATCAAGTACCTTTTGTAACTGGTGTTTACTACTCACCTGTTAGTTACTTAATACCTAAGTAACCTAATACTACTGTTTCGTCGGTTGTTGGAAGGCCATTTACTTACATTCGACCTATTGGCTTAGCATAATGATCGCTCTGCTTTCTACATTGAGAACCAGCTTGAAAGCGCTTTACCTTACTGGAATTCACTAGCATCATACGCCGCATAATAACGGTTTCGTCTGGTGCGCAACATGGCGGCTCTTCCGCTACTAGCTGATACCAAGATATCTAAGATAAGAAGTCTATTGTTCCTAGGTTTATACTCTATTGTATAAATTTACCTGTCAGATTACACGCCCAGTTGCGATGGCAGAAACGAGCGCCAAGTGTTTACTTGGATTTCGCCACCAGCCCCGAGAATGTCGTGCCAGATTTCCATCAGTGACCTGAAGGCCGAGGCCAACACTTGCCAGATAAGGTGAACTCGAAAACGCCATCCCAAATAGGTTTTCTGTCCCTCTTGCCGGTTGTTGCTATGGAAACTATATAACTCTCTCGAATCCAAGTGGCAACCAGCCTGGAAGGCGAATTGAAATTCTATTTTGGTAACATTTTACATCTTGTGTGGTTTGGTGCAACATTCAAGTATGTGGGATCCAAGTAATCACAAACTTGCATTGCATCACTCTGCAAAACTGAATGAACGGTTTGTTGTACTATCCGATAAACAATAACTTACCTGAATATTTATGACTAGGGTTGATTTCGACACGTTCAGCATTGCTGGACCAGAGTTGGATTCGGTTTGTACCAAGGACAAGCTCACCGTTACTGGAGCACAGAATGAAGTTCCAGTATTGTGTGGAAACCTTCTTGGACAACACAGTAAGCTCAGTAGCTTAGATTAAGCGACAACTGTGTGTGAGCAGCGGCACTGTTAACATATGCACAGCTGTATTTACAAGTTTCAACAGTTTAATCAACTCAGTTGTTGCAATCTATAAGAATGTTGATACTGAACTTTGTCACAGTGTACTTAACTCCAACGGCGGGAAAGGACATCGTAATGAGGATCGATCTGGATGTTTCGCAGAACACGTTTCGTTCATGGAAAATCAGAATGACCCGAATTGCTTGCGGTTCCAAAGACCTAGGTATAACCTTGGGGGAACTTACCTACATTCAGTTTCAATATCGATTATAAACTATTTATCAGCACCGGATAATTGCCTGCAGTACTACAGAGCTCCAGCCGGAGTGATATCCTCGTTTAATTACTTACCTGTGAGCAATGCGGCAGACGTGAACAGGCAGCTGGCCAACCAGAATTACAACATCTGCATCGAGAAGAGTCAGGTACGGTCAACGACAGAGCCCTCGACCTGCACGTGTCGATTGGCTGAATTCAGGAGGATCGCTTAGAAAACGTGTGTCAGAAGAAGTATTCGTTGTTTAAGAGCCTTTTTAAGTACCTACATTTCAGTTGACAATTTTAAGAAGGTATCTACCGAAACATCAATACATTTAAACATACCTACCTATATAATGTACAGATATATATTACATGTATTCCTTATACACACATATGTAGATGACAATTGATGTGTAAGATCAACTTTAAGCTAAAAAACCTATTCTCTCTATTATATAGACACCCTAGTTGACTTTGGAATGCCATCACGGCTGACCTTGAAATAACCGCTTAGGTCCAGTAAAGTAAATTAATGAGGTTTATAATTTTACATCAAATACAGGGATACTGCTCGATTTGCTACCAGGCATGTCCATCAATCCTGGGCAAACCCAGTACTGTAGGATTTTCACTGTCGGGCGACACTTCCGTAGCCAGCGCAACAGTCAGTGACACCGACTGTCCCGGTGGTGATTATCTGGTAATCAACGGTGGGCGCGACAACACTACTTCGACCGTAACAGCCACCAAGTACTGCGGAGGAAGGCTCAGCGCTAAGGATAATGCCGCAACAGATGGCGTCGTCTGCAGTAAACGTTCTTTTCCCTTCGAGTTTAATGACTGATATTAACGCGTTAACCAATTGTTTCATTCCAGCCAACCAAAGTCCTTTCTCGTTCGCCTACAAGACGGATGGCAGTGAGACTGGAGACAAGGGGAACTTGGGATTCTGCATTGAATTTCAACAAGTGCTTTGCTCAGTCTGATTCTGGTTTGATTGGAGCCGCGGCTGACGCACCTCGACAGATTCAAAACGGTCACTTTTATAACTCTGTTCGGAATAACCATATTTATTATTTTCAATGCAACGTTATACAAGGAAATTATTGTAACTCGATATCCCTTTGTACCTCACAACCTCTGTTGAAAGACTTGCCCCCACCCCGTTACAAACATACAAGTAAACTTGAATTTAACGCATGAAAACAGCTCCAGCTCCTCTTAAGACTTCAACTTGGATTCTCTGCGAAGGGATTTTCTCCCCATCGATGGTCATGCAGGCTGCAGTTCTGGACGTTTCTTCGGGTTCCAGGCGGAAAGCTTCTACTGGAATGAAACGCAGCCACGGGAATTTGACATGGCTGCCGTCAGACAGTGCCACGAGCAAGTGGGAAAGCTGCAGTTTCGAGACAGGTGCTGCAAGAAAAACCGGGGAAAAACACGAGAAGAAACAAGTTAGAGTAAAAATAGATAAGCTTTTATAGTAGTTACTTTAAAAAATAAAAAGTAATGTAACTAATAATTAATTCAATGTATATAGAACATGGTAAATCGAACCCTCAAAGAAAGGTAATTAAAAATAAATGATCAATGGAAATAATATACAAATGAATTACTTCATTAGATTTAACGGCCGTTTTAATTAATAATAGATAAGTTGGCCGTATCAATCTACAATCAAATACACTAAAGACTAATGTATAAATTATGCTAGTGAAGACCTACATACATTAAACAGACTGACAAGCAATGGAAGATTAAAAGTAGAAATAACTCAACTTGGAAATTAAACACGAAATTGCTCATTAAATCATAGTTTAAATAACCTACGTATTAAATACAACTTCGTCTGAATAAAGCCACTCTAGTTATAACGACAAACTCAGAGGTGAAACAAGACGGCTTGCAAACGGAAAAGCGATGAATTACTGGAAACGATGAGCAGCCACAAGCGACCGTCATTCATGACGGACTGCGGTGCGAAAAGCGTATCGCTGGAGAGGAACGGATACAGGGCGCCGTAAACGCACACGAAATTCGTGTCCACAATGGTCCAGTTATCGGGTACAGGTTGGTCCAGGCTCGGTAAACAAGGTCTTTCCCTTGCGTCATAGTCCTTGAGCAAGACAAAGAGTATCAGTATCAAAACCGCAACGAATGATCAAACAAAGATATCTAACCTCAGTTAACTTCGCTGGTAGGTAGGATAACTTGGCTCGGTATTTCCTTAAACCTTTGAAAACAGACTGTAGGTAAAAAGGAAGTAAAAACGAGAAACGCACGTGAAGGACGGATAAAGCGCATACGCAAAACTCTGGCTATCGCCCAGACTGTAAACCGGGCTTCTCCGATGGAGCGAAGGCGCTCGCTCTCGATGTCGATGTCGGCAATCAGTCCCCAGCCCAGACTCAAGAAACTGCACATTTTCTAAAAAGCGGAACAATAAGAAATGGAAGAAGCGAATGAAATCATAAACAAGAAGCAAGTCGATAGAGAAGATTGGATAGTTGTAGGAATGATATTAGTAGTCAACTTCCTGGAAACAATCCATCATCGTTATCAATATAAACCATATTTGACCAGTTAGTGATTGTTACTAGTACAGCAAAAAGTTCCTTAAAAAACTAGGTTGGTTGTATACCTTGTACGTAACACTACTGTAACATCCCTACATCACCTATGATTAGGAACTTTGGACTTGATTATTATCGCTCCAGGAAGAGCTACCATGCTAGGTTATCTCGTGTTCTAAAACGCGACACTAAGGGTCGTTTAAACATCGCGGTGCTCTGTCAATAAAAGGTAAAACCTATTTGTCTATTTCTGATCAGCGCCAAGATCAACCAAACTGTCGACAAATACCGTGTTATCTGCCAAAGTAACGACAGCAAGATTGGTCGGAGTAGTGCGCAGTTTGATCACGTTCAGACAGCTCACGAGTGCCGGGTCGTGAAGATAAGGTTCACTGATTGTAGAAGAGTAAACAAGGTTTAGAAAAAACCGTTTGACGGGTTGCCTAGGCAACGCAGCAACTCTTTTAGGTTTAAGTACTTGTTAAAGAACGCCAACGAACGGGCTAGCGCGTTACCCGATCCCTGCGAGACGATGCCAACTGGAAACGAGAGAGCACTCAAGTAATCGTCTCTTTTATACAGGCCATTATAAACCTAAGGAGAGAAATGAAGGAAAGTTTAGAAGGATAAATATAGTGAAATGGACAAAGCAGAAATGAAATGACGGTAACGTCCTCACTTCATGCAGAAGGCCATCACCGGACACGACGACAATTCCTCGGTAGCTGTCCAGGTCAGCCAGTTGAGAAACGTAGGTCATTGCATGCCCAGGCCCGTTCGTCACAATAAGGTCATAGGGAATGCCAGCTTGGTCAAACAGCTGAGATAGGCGCTCCTTGAATGTTCGGACTGCACTTCCCGTCCCGCTCTTAGGGTTGACGAAAACGAGCAGCTTTGGCGCAGCCACATTTTCCAGCAGGTGCATATCAGCGGCGGTTATGAGTTTACCTCTTGCTAAGGATAGGATGCACTGCTTCCATCTAGATAGAGACGGTATATTACCGGCAGAGATCATAATTAAGTTGAAGTTAACTAATTAACCTAATTGATTAAGCGAACTACTAAGTTGAAGTTTACTACTGATTCGTAAAGATCGAAGTTGAGTTGAATCGATACCTGTTGACGACTGCTTCGTTTTCTTCACAGGACGAGTGATGAGTGTAGCTGAGGGTGAAGATCTCTTTCTTGCGAAATTCAATGCCGCGGAGGTTTTTCGAAAGCGCGTAGGCGTAGATGGTCAGGTGCACCGTCGGATTGCTCTCGGACTTGAGTTCGATGGATGACAGACTGACGCTTGACTGGTAGTCGGCCTGAGCGACAGGTGCTTGTTTGCCATCCGTGAGCATGCAACCGATGATATCGTCGATGTTGACGCTAAAACTAAGTTTCTGACCCGTCTTTTTCACGCTGTAGGCTTTTAAACAGCTTTGGGTCAAGACAACATGGCATAGTGATTTAGCACGGCCTTTATCGGGTGTACATACTAGGAAATCGTCCTCCAGCATTGCATCGGCCATTTCTCGACAACGTTAGCTAGACCACGACTAAGGTGCAACTTGACAGGTTAGTTAAACTTGCCATACTGGACAACAAACAGCCTGAAACGAGATAAGCCAGGCTAGACTTTGACTTTGTTTTTTCTTTACAAGATTAAACTGATAATACCCGTAAGCCAATAAACCTTATCACGTGTTTAAACCGCGCAACATCCTATAGTTACTAGACTAGCGAACCTTAAATGGACATCCACCATACGAGTCTATAACACAACTAAGAGAAGTGCCTTTTACACGAGTTGAAAGTTAATTTTCAACATGCCCCTACCCAGTCTTTTGAACGTGCCCAGGAGCGTTTCCATGGCGACAGGCACTTTATCAACATCCCGTGGATGCACAGCGTAAACAGCATCCATTATTCTGGACGCACCGGTTAACCAGGCACATTGTGGCATTAATGCCGCGTATTCATTAAGCGGGCTAATTACTTTTTGCCACAAAACACTTTAAAAACAAAACGTTCGGAATTTATTACACTCATTCAGATACTTCTGAGCGGCAAAGTTTCATTGAACGTCTCTTGCCTTCAGTATTGTACTTAGCTAACATAAGTGATAAGACTCAGATGGCAAATTCAAGTAAAACTTCCCAAGTTCACGTCTTGCAATGTAATGCCGAGCTAAATGATAAATTCTTTAGATTTTTATAAAGCATCAAAAACACAAACTAATCTTCCGTAAACACAGAGTTCAAAATAAACGCACCTGGGAGAGACGACAACTGGAAAACAAATGTCAACCAAAATAAAATTTCTGAATGCAAACAAACCGATATCGTCTAAAAATGGGTTACCCCGCGCTCTAATAGTCCGAATTCAACTTCCATGTTGCTTTTTTAAAGGAGGGACAATGCAAGAGTGTGGATATAGCGAAATTCAAGCGGGTTTAGCGGGGACCATATTGGCATTGCCATTCAGGATAACCGACATGGGGGGTACCTCGGTTTGCGTCGCATGCGGCGGACTAAGCAGCTCCTGCCGATCCCGCTCTCGTTCCCGTCCCGGTCGGAAAGCTTCAAGTAGTGCGTCAACTCGATCATCAGTTGGTCCCCATCGGTGATATCCAGCTTCGTTCTGCAGCCACACGACTACTGTACCGTGAGCTGCTCGCACGTTCACCTCAGCCCTATTAAACGAAACAGGTTATCCTCACGTTTAGAGAGTTATTCTATATTGAATGAATTAATTTAATAAACTTTGTAACAATTTTTTTATATAAAGCTGTTTGAATTGCTAGTAGAGAAAAAAAGGGTAGTTTACTTGGCAATAACGTGCTGGTAACCGTGTCTGTATTCGTGCTCGTAGGTGGGTACCACGACCTGACGTCTTTTCCACGAGCTCTCTTCCAGGCGCTTGAGTACCGGAGGCGCTGGTTCGCGCCACTCCGGGATGCACACGATGAAAGACAGCGGCTCGTTCGATTCCGCTAGCAAACGTTCAAAGTGATTTACCATGGCGTCCATGAGCTCCTCGCAGAATGGCGGGTTGGCCTCGAACGATCCGGATACTGGCTTGAATTCCAAAATAGGTCTAAAGAAAACAGAAACAGTCCTCTCATTTAAAGTCCACTGACGTAATTCGTAATGTTATTTCGATAGTGTAAGCAAGGTATATTCTGGCACTATTCAACTTACTCGATCCATTTATCTATACTACAAACTAATTGTACTTCACATTACTTTGAATGTGTCGATATTTGATTACTGTAAACACATTAACATTTCTGTCACAATCCTATTAATCATACGATGATTTGAAGTTGAATAATGTTATTGTTGTTGTTGATACAGAAATCTCCAGAATACAGAAAAGAGTTAGAATCCCAGCGCGAGGCGAGATTGTAAGAGTCTTTACCCGCGGGAACCGAAATAACCGTCCGTGTCGGGAAATGCAGAACAGTACTGCCGGAAGTAGCAGTTGAGGGGAGACGCGAAGCACTCGAAGCTGACGCCAAAATGCTTGTTGAGACTTTCGAAAACGGTCAAAGGCAAAGCTCCCTGTGTGCCCAGACCCTCGTTGTTCTGGCTGCCCATGTAACTTTGGTAACGCTTGAGCAGACTCCACACGCGGGGCAAGAACCACTCGAACTTCCGGTCCTCAAAGCAGTTGTACCGGTATAACTGCTCCTGTATAGTCAACAACAACAAAGATACAACTTATGAACAAATCTAGCTGACTCGACAAATCCTGTACTAAACCACGACTGAAATAACATTAACTTAACATAATATTAAACGGCTAATTGTGGATACACTTTTAATTACCAATTGAATAACTCTTAATTCAGCCCTGCAAGAATTCTACATTATTTATTAAGAATTACAGTACTGTAACAAGAATCAAATCATAAAATTTAAAAAAATCACTTAAAATAAATTACGTCAGAGCAGATGAAAATAAACTACGAATACTCGACACAATGCAAGTATTCATTTAGAAACAAGATAAAAGCCAATGGCAATGGATTACCAATTTCTGAAAGTGCAGATTATTTATCTTGACCGCGTCTCCCTTAAACCGCAAGATAGTCTGCTCCTTATCCTGCATGAACTCCACCGGAGGCAAGCGAGGGCACGGTAAGGCAAACTGCACTGGGTAGCACCACACTTTCCTAGGGTGCGTTACTTGCGAATTCGGCTCCAGATCTACAATTGCAACGTCGTATTAAAAAAAAACAACAACAATACTTCCATTAACCCTAACTTGACCCGAAAATTTTTCCAACTTAGAAAAAAACGCCAATCTAATTACCGTCGTGTCTAATATTTCTTATTTCTCATCCTTATTATTTTTAACTTCCATTTCAATAAAAATAATTATTATACCGATTTATATTTTGGAATAAAACTACAGTGGTAGCTTTTATGTCATTATGATGAAGCAAGACCTGCTAGTCCGTTCTCCTTGAGAAGCTCGTAGTGTTTGTCTCGAATTTTCTTGGCGTACTCGGCTGACAGATTATTCATCTTGATGCAGATCCCTTCGACGGACGATTTGGCGGCTAATGTCAAGTGAGGCTGGCATTGGCGCTGTTAATGATAATAATAATAATAATAATAATAATATAGACCCATGCGATTTTCACCAATTGTTTTCATCCATTTTATTTGTTTAATGGGCAGCAGACCCCCTTGGGGGGCTGGTTTACCAACAAACTACTCGACCACGAATCGACTTTCCAAGTCGGTTAGAGATGCCGCACGACGAGTTGTGCGACCTTTACCTTTAAGTGAGAAAGTCGTTCTTGGAAGTCATCATAGGTGGCACCGACGGTCTTGCGCAGCCATTGGAAAGTGTCTTCGACGTTCCACTTGACAATCTTTCTGCTCTCCGAACTGGCATTCCTACAATAATTTACGAAAACAAATATGATAATGAATAACGGCCGTGAACCGTAAAGAAATTTAATAGCACAAAATCGTGTTCTCAACTATCCTATCTATCCTAACTATCTATCCTAACTATCAATGATTTCACGCAGAAAAGGGATGAAATTGAATTACCAATTGAAACTAATCGTTATTCTATTTTCACTGATATAATTTTTAATATTAATATTACGTTTTATATTACTATTACCCTTGTGGTAGATGGTAGTCTTTTTTAACGTAATAGATATAATTGTTCATGAAACTGTATAATCGAAAGTACCTGGTTTCAATCATCTTCTTGGCGGCCTCAGCGTACTTGGACAACTGCTTGCGCGCGTCGCCGGTGAACTTGGGCCGCTCCAGTTTAATGGGCAAATCGTTCATGATCTCCTTGTACATGGACATGGACACCTCGGGGACGCACTGGGACGGCAGGACTGGATCGATCCCCTTATCGATGGTCTTGCGTTCCATAAGCCACCGGTTAAAAGATTCTTTCGGCGCGTCCACTCCTGCCGTTAACCAAATAATTACATCACCAACCACTTCAAAGTATAAATATAAGAATACAAATACAAATAAAATCAGAAATAGGACATGTTCATGGATTTCTTAATTGAATAATAAATAAAACTTCCAAATTAAGATTAACAGTGAAGATATTTCATTATCGGAACAATAAATATAGTTCAACTGAAGTTATGTACTGAAAAAATGGGCGTAAGTAATGCAAAGCTGTAAAGGGGATACTACTCCTTCCAAAAACATGTAATTCTATCAAATACCCCGAAACGTACAACCTATTAATCAATTACAATAATATTCCCAAGAATGAAATAATAATAATACTAGTATAACATAATAATAACAATGGAATTTCCATTATGTATTCTGTAATGTGATAATTACACGTTTAAATTAATGGGCGCAAATGGTTCCCCATGATGAAAGTTTTGAATACAAACCTTCACGGGAATGACACATTTCTTGATATGCCTGTCTGAGCTTTATGATGAGGTTCGTCCTGAACGACTCGATTTCAGGGTGAGGATGCGGCCAGGTCAACGGAGGTCTTTCGTAAATGACCGCATTCGTCGGCACTTCCAAATCCCACGGCCCGCTGCAATTTGTTTGCACCAAGAAAAATTCGTTAAACGCCACTCAAAGTTAAAGAATAGGACTATTTTAATTAATAATAATAAAATAATAAATATATTGTAATAATAATGATAATAATACGTACGATAGTATGAATCGTTTTGCAAGCGGACTATTTAATGCTTCTTCCGAGGCTCTTCTTTTCACACCGGAGAGAGGAGACTGAATTCCCAGCGGATCCGACATCGAATCAAACTGATGTGTTTAAAAAAAAACAGAGCAAAAATTTAATAAAATTAAAGGAATGATTTAAACGTTAAATGTTATTTCCAGGATAAATTTTTAAAAATCTATACTGATGGTCGAAGCGGCGGCAGTTCCCATAAGGACTCTCCCGTAGCCCTGTTCCAGTAGTATAATCGATTCTCTCGTTTGCTCCAGAACTTTCTCCATCCTTGCTGCAGCAACTCGGCCGGTAGATCGTGTTCCAGTTCAGCAGCATTCTGAGGCGGAGGAGCAGCTGCTTGCAGAGGAGGTACCGGTGATGTCTGCAGTGAAGTAGTCGGGGTATGCGGTACTGGAGAATGTACAGCCTTGAGCGAAAAAAAAGCAATTGGTTATCAGTCCTACAATGTAAAAGATACAGCAGCTCAATGAATACTCAGCGTAAAACTGGTAGCGCTTAATAAACTGGTACAGTTTCATTTCAATCGGTTGATTAGTTTCGACATTAAATCCGAAATATTTACAAAATTTGACAAAATTTCCCGCCTACTCAGAACCCTGTTACTCTAGACTGTACCGTATGTAGTGGTACTGGCTCAGCGGCTGGAACATAGGCCGGTCTGGCGATAGGCTGCGCGATGCTCGGCGGAACTTCTTTAGGCACCAATACCGAGTCGTTCGTCACCGGAACCACGGGGATATACGGGGCTGTACTCGGTGGAGCACTCGGGTACAGCGGAGGAGTATAGGCAGCCTGGGTAACCGGATTGTGGCTAAGGGTAACCGGACTGTGCTGCTGCGCGTGAGGTGCCGGCGTGCTGAGGATCGGCGGTGGAGTGAGAGCCGGAGGATGATATGTCGTTAGGGGCTGCTGAGCGACGGGTGATTGCAATTGGTTGCTTTGTGACGAGTACAAATGGTAAGGGTGGGACATAAGAGACGGGTGCGAAGACGGGTAAGTTTGGTGAGTTAAGGGGTAACCTTGCTGCTGAGCTGCCAAGTGAAGACTGTGCGGGTGTTGCGCGATAGGGTAAGGTATATGCTGAGGCGGGTAACCGTGCTCCAGACCGTAGGAGTAAGACTGCTGCTGCGCATGCGCGTATGAAAGGTGCTGACCGAACGCGTAGGGTGACGCTAAATGGGGTTGCGGCGATAAAGGAGGGTGGTACACAGTCTGGTACGGAACACCCGACGAGGATACCGTCGCCGGTCCCGCTTCGCCCCAAGCCGAGAGAGAATCGCGTTTGGCGCTGATGTCCGTCATTTCTGTTTTCTCACTTATTTCCTATTATGAATGTCTCACGAGAAACACGGCTAATGACAAGCTCGTCGCAGATTGCCTTTCAACAGCATAACGAACTTCTATAGAGCATGATTCGCAACAGCACTTGGTTAAAGACGTGTGCAAAGACCCAGACAAACTTAGCTCTTTCCAGAAAGTTTCCGGATTGTTTCATACACAACACAAGGCCTAAACTCTCGGGCTCTTTGTTTCAAAACATGCACAAACTTGCCAGCTTTCGATTTACACCAGTAAAATTGTTTACGAACGACCAAATACACGTTGCTTTCAGCGCAATACCGGGCACAAAAACGTCCCTTCGTGCTTTAGACGCCAATGGCGGAGGACTGAGCCAAAACGCGATCAAGGACGCGCCTCTTCGTCACCAGAAAGCCCGGGGCTACAAGCTTACCGGGCATAGCCATGAGTACACGAATTTCACGGAGTACTCCGCTTCCCTTTCCTTACTATGACCAGATGTTAAAAAATCTTAGATACGATATAATATTTCACAACAAAAAAATGATGTGAAGACTGTCCAAAGAATATCACTAATATGTAATAGTAAAGAAATTGACGCATAAATAAAAGCCACGTAAAGCAATGGTCCCCAGCGTCACCTAGTTAATGAAAATGAAGCATAGATTGACAGCGCGGTTTATTTACAACATTAAATTTTTAGCATTATTAATTGTAAAAATGTTTAGTTTTATTGTAATATTTTATGTGGTAACCGATAGTTTTTAATTGGACAGTTTCCCATAACTGTCATTTAGTTAGTAGTCAGTAATCAGTAGTCGGAAGAGGACTTGATTACTCAGACAACAAGAGACACCATACGGGCAACGGAAGCGTTCGCGCGTCCTTTTCTTCGTGCCGAACGAAGTCTCGGTGGCCAGTGGAGGAATATTCATTTTTTCAAGTTACGATTGAGGATTGTCGAAAGACGTATTAAAAAATACAATATGTCTCTGGTATTTGCCCAGCGTGGCAGGCCGCCACCATCACCAGCGCAAATACAGAAAGTAACTTTGTAGTTGACTCTTGAAGATGTTCTTGTCAAACTTGCTGAACCATGTCCTGATTTGTTCTTTTCAGATGCTTGATGAAAACAGCCAACTCATTTTAACTATCCAAGACTACCAAAGTAAAGGGAAACTACAAGAATGCATACAGTAAGCAGCAGAACCACCACTTCCCGTCAACACACTTCCTTAATTTGAATATGTTTCTTGTGCACAGAGCGCAGCAAGTTCTACACCGAAACCTTGTCTACCTGGCGTCAGTTGCAGATCCAGCTCAAAATATTCAGGCGCTCTTGCCGGTAAAGTTTCCTTCTTCACCATTTCAGTCATTGTGTCTTCATTGTTTACGTTGTAGCCACCCCAAGGTAACGTGGGACCCGTGACAAGCAGTCCACAGCCCCAGATTCAGTCACCCGAAAGTGCTACCAATCCAGCTGTGAGTACTCAAGCTCCGCCCAGCTCCGCGCCCCCTGCGCCCACCTACACCAGCCAGCCGTCTTCAACTCCAGCAAGTTACAGGCCACCACATCCTTCACAGCCAGGTAGAATGCATTTACCTAAAATACATGTTATCATTCTGTCAAAGCCATCTTTGCAGTATCGAGCGCTCCCGGCTCCTACCCATACAATGGTCCCCAAACCCCGTATCCCCAACAAGGCTATCGACCCCCTCCGCCGCAGCAGTACGGCGGACAGTATCCGCAGCAGCCAGGTTATGGACCGCAAGCACCTGGACAGCCTTATGGCAGCCAGCCGTACGGTGCGCCACCTCAGCCAAACTATGCACCAGGACAACCGTATGGTGGCCAGCCTCCTCCGCAAGGTTTCCGTAGTCTTGTATTAATAATAATTTGCTCGTAATGCTATCTTAAATTGCAGTTTTGTCTCCGTCGTATGCTAAAGTTTTGTCGTATATTAATCATATTATCAATATTACTAAAACTGATCCATTTTATGAAGAATTGTTGTTGTAAGGTCATATAGCGACAATAGCGCGAAATTTTAATGTGTCGGACAAATGCTTAACGATAATGCTATTTCAGTATCTCGTTTTTTGAACATAGCGTTTTAAATTCTCTTAAGATTTGATTTTGTTTTGTATATAAAACTATTCCATTTTTCAAGAGTTCTTGTTGTCACGTTATGTAACAAAATTCAAGTAAGAGAAAAGGAAAGCGTCTAATCGTTATGTCTGTGAACTAGGTTATCCAGCTGGACCTCCTGGCCCAGGTTATTCCGGTCAGCCTGGTTACCCGGTACCACAGGGTCAACCTCAGCAACAACCCTACCCCGGCTATCCTCAACAACCACCCGCAGGACCGAATCCGTACAATGCAGGACCCCCTCTACAGCCTGGAGCGGCGCCTCCCCCGACGTCTCAGCCGTCACCGGCTCCTCCTTCATCCGCAGTATCTCCAGCACAGTTCAATGGGTCTACTCCTCCAACGTCTGTGGGTCAAGGTAGCTTCTCTCCACCGGCGGGCGCTCAGCAGCAACAGCAGCAACCTCAGCCTCCTTCCGCGCAACCACAGCAATCGTCAACGCCCAGCTCGTCACCTGCTCCTCCACCTACTCGACCTCGTACGACAATCATTATTATTATTATTATTATTATTAGTATAATTATTATTACTATTATTATTATTACTATCATTATTGTTACTATCATTATTATTAACATTGTTATTGTTAATATTATTTCAGAGTAGAGTAAGCCAACCGTGTCCGTTTAGTTATTTTGACGGAAGCTCATTTGTTTTCGTTTGTCCTATTAGCTTCAAGCGGACCAGCTCCACCCAGCGGACAACCTGCCCCTGCTCCGCCAGCACCGGCCAGCCAGCCGTCTGCTACGCAGGCCCCACCGCAGCAACCTCAGCCCACTTATAGCTATCCAGGTATAACGTCACAGATTGCAATTACTTTCTAGAAGTCCTCCGTGTAAAGTACAAGCCTTATAGATTCTTATTGTATATTGTGGATTTAGTATTGTTTAGTCTTAGTTAGTATTTGTTGTAGATTGTAAGAGATTGTAATTGCTTTCTAGAAGTCCTTCGTGTACAGTACAGTACAAATGTACCTTTTAACCCCTAAGTCTCAAACTGCGCTAATTTTATCATTACTGCTGGGATGGGTAAAATAAGTTATTACCTAATCAAACTGCAGTTACTTTTTTTATCCGTGCCAGTCCTTTATGGAAGGTGTTAATTAACCTTAAAACTGTATAGGAATGCCACCTGCTGGTTACCCGCAGCCGTATCCATCTCCATATGGGTCGGGAGCTCCTCCTGGTGGCCCAATACCACCGCAGCCTTTATACGGAGCGCCCACAGGACATCAGCAACCGGGTGTCCCTCCTCCACCTGCTGCATACATTCCCGGTGCAGCCCCGTCACACTATCCGGCTCCACAAGCTCAAGGTGCTCCGTACGGCGCCCCGGGAGGTCCTCAACCATACCCACCAGTGCAACCAGGATACGCCGGAGCTGCACAACCTTACGGGCCTCCTTCCAGTGCAGCAGGATATCCACCTGTACCCAACGCGCAGCCGCCACCCCAGCACTATCCGGGAGCTTATCCACCTCCCCCTGGACCCCAAGGACCAGCTTATGGACAGTATAGACCTCCACCACCCGGTCCTCAGCAGTATCCGAGTTATGAACAACAGCGTTACCCAGCTTATCAGCCTCAGCCACCTCCTTAAGATTTCCCTAGTTGTATCCGATCTTTTTTTATTTTATTGCCCTTCTGTACTCGATGGAACATTGAAAAGGGGTTACTTAATACACGCATGACAAATTACTCAAGATCTTCTGTTAATTCTACTGTTATAGCCCTTATCGGTTTTGTTTGGATGGAATAGGATGTGCTGGAACCTGTCCGGGTGTTCTTTGATAAATCGAGGCGCATATTGCTTTTCCTCGTTGTCATCAGCAGCCAGGAATGGTTTGGATTCGTCAAACCATTCGCCCTTCTCTATTAGTCCTTTGATGTACTGCAAATCTGTTTTCTCCGGATAGTCACCCCAGCGTGGTTTGTCGTCAACGTGAGCCGAGAGTAACTTTGTCCTGATACCCTGTGGTTTGTAGCACCACGAACAGTGGTAGCCGGCGTAATGCTCTTTGGTACCTACGGTCCAGGTGTCAACTTTGTGACCTCGCTCGGCGTACTTCTTGAGTCTCTTTTGAAACTTGGGGAAGAGGCTCATGTCCTTGCGGATGAGGAAGGTGTTATTGAGGCACACTTCACGCACCATGGCCATAGTGCCAACTGCCGTCACTTCAACGAGTTCTTCCTCTTCCTGTTGGGCTTTTCGGCTGAATAACCAAGCTGGAAAAGAAATAATAAAGTGGAAAATAAATGTTAAATCTACTTTTCCTGGTGTCACGCCGATTTAATTATACTTAAGAATAAAGACGGCTGGTTGTCCAGTAACTTTACTCTTTTCATATATATCACATAGATGGATAGATAGGTAGATAGGTACTTATGACAGTGAACGGTACATACACAATATGGTATCTGCATCGATCTTCTTGCGTTTCCAGAAAAATCCAAAAACCGACCACCGCATGGCCAGTCTAACGGGTTCAGGATAACTGTCGTAAAGTTTCAGGAATAATATGACCTCCTTTGTGGGTATTTCATCGGCGTCCAGAAGTAAGAACAAATCGTCGTCGCGGATTCCCTTGATCCTGCGCAATCCCTGCAGTCCCATGTACGTTCTCAGATACATATCAATGTACCAACCGTCTTTCTTGCCCTCTTCAGGAAACGACGTTAATTCGACGTGGATTATCTTTGAATGATGCTTTTTGACATATCCTTTATTAAGTTCAGCCAGTAAATGATAGGGCTTGGAGTCTCCATGGGCAGTGTAATTAGATTCGCATACGATGTATGCATCGACAGTTTCTTGCAATTCTTCAAGACGAACTTCGAAAAGATCGATCTCGTGATTAATGTTGAGTCCATGTATAACCCTTCTGGGAATTTGTCTCGGTTTCAGATCCATTTTGTGGTATTCATTTTGAATGTAACGGTACCAAGCGGCGGCTGGTACTCCGCATTCACGCCCGAAATAATTCTCCCTGCAGACGCAACGGTTTTTAGCGTTTTCCAATGTCGCTTTGACATCTGTCCCCTGCACAAAGCATGATTTGGCAGAACCCACATCCTGGAAATAGTCGGAATACACCGCATCCTTTAACGTGATCGACTGTAGTGCGTTGAAGGTATGGTTGTCCCTAGCCCATTTGCCGTTGGCATGCTCCTTCCAGTCTGAATCAGTCAAAGGGCGCGATTCGTTTTCTGTATCGAAAATGTGAGAATCACTCTGGAAGACGTAGAGACGGACTAGAACCACAAGCGCCGCAACCTAAAATCATAAACCAATTTTGCAGGTTAACTTCTCCGCTGTCAAAATGGGGAAATTGCACAACTGAAATACGGTTGTAAAATAATCTAATTATTTATTGCAGTATATTACTAAGTGGTAATACTTCTCTTCAGTGCACATGTTTATATCCACATTCAGACGTCAGTTCAATTTGGCGGGAAAGTTTACTGTATCTGTATCATGAATTAAAAATGATTTTATGTTTCGTACCTGAAGAGTAGCAAGAAATGTTGCAAGTCTCTGCTTCCGCCGGGAGAAGGCTAACAAACAGCGCCTCAGACCCATCATTTTGCCGTTTGTTTGATCGTTTGTTTGTTCCTTTATTGACGCACGAGGTCTCGCGATAAATTCAAGGCCACCATCACTTGGTTTTTGGCTTAAAATATGCTTTTTTATAATTTAAGAAATACAATGCTTCAACACTTTGCAAAGAAAACACAACAACCAAACAACGCTTTTCAAGTTTCACGTTGCAAACCCGTGGACTGCAATATGAGGCGCGCTGCAGTAAATTACTGCTCGAGGACAGCTCTCATTGGAACCCTGTACACATATTTTTCTGTTCAAATAAAACGTCCACACAAGAATGTCTTTTTTTCCTTCCTGATATACTGCTCTGGTCCCTGTTCAAAGCGCGACTGTCGAGACGAGCCTTGCAGGTGCCCACGAGGAACCGTTTTTTCCTTGCGGCTAAAGTAAATCGTCTTTCCGCAACGCTAGACGAAGCGGTAACGTATAGAAACTACCCTCGTTGCTTTATTCACGGCAAGCTCTTACCCTGGGGCGGAATCGTACTGAGCTGTTTTATTTTCACAACGGCATCTAGTAGTCGTGAACCTTGAGCTGATACACAGTAGGATGTACTGCCCAAAATTTGGGCGGGTCTTTTCTGGTATGGTTAAAGTCAGCTAGGCGGAAATCTGTCGTGGAGAAGAAAGCTACTATGTGTGTATGTAACAATAAATATACAATGCATATTTTATGTAATCACAATTGCAATTCACATTGTCCTTGTTTCCAAGAAGTTGTTCATATTAGTGTATTGCAGCTTCACTGTTAGCCTCAGCTCGTATGTTTACACTAATAATGGAGGGGGACAAGCACAAAAGCAAAATGAAAGATGTCAGATTTCAAGTTCTCTTTTCTTCTTCAAGTAGAGTATCATACCAAAAGAAGACCAAAAGTAAAATAAAGCCGAACGTAACGTGGAAGCTAGTCTTCATCCGAGTCTAACGCCATCCTCCTCCTGTCGAACTTGACTGTCGTTTCCTGCCTGGTCTGCTCGTTGACTCTCTCGAGGAGTCCGATGAGTTCTGCTTCCCTAAGTTTACCACCCAGCTGGCCGCTTCGAGCCATGTTCATGAGCATCGATTCAATCATGGCAGCTTTCTCAGGTTTGGCAACCCGCAGCGTGTTCACTAGACAAATTAAACGAAATCTTAAATTTCGACTGACAGTGTTTTAAAACTGAACGTCTATGAATTGCCATGTGATAGAAGGTTTAAAAAAAGGGCGGAAATGTTATTACAGCAAACAACTATACATACTTACATCTCGCACGAGCCTGCTGATCGAGAACCTGGGACAAGATGCTGTTTTTCATATCAGCTTCCTGGGCCTGCCTCTCTTCTTCTTGTTTTTGTGCATTCTGTCAAAAATGACACACACATAGGTATTAGTTAGGCCCGCGTATAATTATTGTTTATTGATTGTGTTCTCATGTCGCGTCCGTAGCATGAACTACCTGATTTGGCATGCCACGCTGCTGCTGCAGCTGCGCCATCCGGCGTGCGCGAATTGCTTCTAACTCATCGTCCGCCATGAATACTTGCAAAAAATTATCCAACAAACGTTTAGGTTTGGTTCGGTGAACCAACCGAGAAAGGGAATCTGCGTTTGGGTTGTCTGTTGTCTGTTTGATGAGAATACCAGCGTTGCCAGCAAATTTAAAATCACACACGCCAAACTTTTCGATGAATTCATGGTTGCCATAGTTATTTTGATAACAATAATCGAACATCTTTTTAATAATTTTTATTATTTCTAAGTTATCTACGAGTTTTAAGATTAAAGCGGCTGACCGAATACAATATATTGTTAACTTTGTAAATAATCGATTACTTAGGGAACAGTATCGATAATAATATAATGATAAATAAAATCAATCGTGAACCATGGAAAGTATTTCAAAAATCCAAAAGTGATAAAAAATAAGTTAGACCTATATTTTTGCAAATTAATTAATAATATTATTATATTCAAGGTTGCGGTCTTCAAACGAAGTCCCCTAGCGGTCTTTTCGTAAACTACTATCCACATTCATCAACTAGATGTTTGTGTGATCGAGGGAGGAAGTCATTGATTACAATTTGGCAAATTTGGCAGAAAAGCTAGCAGCGAAGTTGAAATACTGAAAACATCTATGACTGCAGTAAACACACTCTAAAGCTGCTTCATTGAGAACCCAAGTAAGTTATACTGCCGTAAGGTAACTGGTTTACCACTGTGGTGGATACATATTGATCTTTGTGCATATGTCTCGAGGCAGTTACTCTGTTTACACTGGATATCACCTCTGTAACGCAGTACTTTCTTTAGCATATACCATATGTGTGATGGCATTTCCATCGTAGGTGTACTGTTTCTACTACTCGTGTCCTTTTTAGTGAAAACATGGGTTTGTGCGACGAATCAGTCGGATGAATCTTTGGTTAGCTCATAGTTTGGTATAGGTCGGGGTGTGGTAGCGTGTGATCGACCCGCGAGTAGGCATTCCACCAACCCGTAGGGTTTCACGCTCCAGTCAGAGGCATTTCGTCTTGACATCTGCAAGTCTCTTAGAAGTAAATTATGAGACAACTACGGGACATTGTTGATTTTTTGCGGAATAATTTTTTTTGGACACCTTTTGAAATTATTTTGCACTGTGTACTTCTCTGTAAAATTCTCTGAAATAGGCTAATTCTGGGAATATTCTGAGAAAAACCAAAAAAGACATGGGTAGCCCTGGATGTGAAAAAGCGCGCCGTTAGGGTCTCCAAACTATTTTTGGCTACTGGCTTGTATTTACAGAGAAAGTGCCACAAGAATAACCCCTTTTCAGGAGTTATTATATGCATCGAAAGAATCAGCTGAGCAAAGTGCTGACGCAAATGTCTCTTTAGTTGCTGTTGTTTTTTAAAAAAAATACAAATTCTTGAAAATGTTGGTTCCTGTATTATGGGTGTCTGATAGATCGATATCGAAATTGGTTTCTTCGATTGGGTTCTCCTGTATGTCGATATTTACATAAGTCCTTTTTGGGTTCGATATGCCGTATTGATATGCTGTATTGATTGTATCAATATCAAGAAGTTGTGAAATCCAATAACCTTGTCTTTTATATACAGGAGTAGATTTAGTCGTAAAGGGTTTGATAGGTGCACCTTATCGATCGGTCGTAAACTTGCGGTTCTTTCTTTACGTTGCGCAGTCTTCAAGGTGACCGTATCATCGGTGCATCCCCTCGTGATTTCCCAATACCGTAGTTTATAGAATCATCGCTCGGTTTCAAGATTTAAAAGAAAGAAATCTTTTCTGTAGGCCCGCATAGTGTTACCAATGGAGGGCGATATGGACGATTGCAGCGACAGTATCATTAAGCAGCTATAGGAGCGACGCACGTCAGAGAATCATGCAGAAGAGCGGACTGCATCGGGTGGGCTCCGGTCGAAGCCAGCGCCACGCCAATCTAATCGGATCGACGACGTACGATGGCAAAATCGCCGGTCTCTACGACCTGGAGGAGACTCTGGGTCGCGGTCACTTTGCCGTGGTCAAGTTGGCCCGTCACGTGTTCACCGGCGAGAAAGTAGCCGTTAAAGTCATCGACAAAATCAAACTGGACGAAATCTCGCGGGCTCACCTGTTCCAGGAGGTGCGCTGCATGAAGCTGGTTCAACACCCCAACGTGGTTCGCCTCTACGAAGTCATCGACACTCAAACGAAGCTCTATCTCATCTTGGAATTGGCCGACGGCGGTGATCTCTACGACTACATCATGCGCCATGAAAACGGGCTAGAAGAAAGTTCGGCTCGCCATTATTTCCGCCAGGTGGTCCAAGCCATCTCGTATTGCCATCAGCTGCACGTCGTGCACCGCGATCTCAAACCGGAGAACGTGGTCTTCTTTGAAAAACTAGGCATGGTCAAGCTAACAGACTTCGGTTTTTCCAATAAATACAATCCAGGTCAGAAACTGGAGACCTCGTGCGGGTCTCTAGCCTATTCCGCACCGGAAATTCTTCTGGGAGATTCGTACGATGCGCCCGCTGTGGATATCTGGTCTCTTGGGGTGATCCTCTACATGCTGGTCTGCGGCCACCCTCCGTTCCAGGAAGCTAACGACAGCGAAACTCTGACGATGATCATGGACTGCAAGTACACGATTCCGGCTCACGTGTCCGAACCGTGCCGTCGGTTGATCGCCAGCATGCTGCAGCGCGACCCGGCCAAGAGATCTACTCTCGAAGATATAGCCAACGATGCGTGGCTTCAAGTAGGCAATACGCTCCAGCCGTCGGATTACCTGCCTCTGGTGTCACGGGAGCATCTCAGCGAGGAGGATCATGCGCTCATCCTACAGAAGATGGTCAATGGTAAAATCGCTACCAAGGAAGAAATCATTGATGCTTTAGATAAGAACGAGTACAATAACATCACGGCCACGTATTTCCTTCTCGCCGAGCGAAAACTGCGCACGCAGCGACAGGAACGCGCCCAGATGGTCACGCGTGGCCAGCGGCCGGAGTTGCCCAAACCGGAAGTGGAACCCGCGCGCCCTATCCTGGAGGAAACGGTCGAAAAGACCTCAGCATCCCGCGTCAGGAAATTCAGCGTCGTCGAGGAAGAGGAAGAAGCTGCTGGGGCCAGTGGCAGCGAGAGTTCTCGACGGACGTCGAACAACTCGCTGACCAGCCAGAGAACCTCCAACACGTCGCTGGCCAGCCAGAGGACATCCAATAACTCTCTGGCCGGAAGCCTGAGATCCCGCGTACTACTGGTCAACCAGCCAGCCGCTCGACTGAACATCCTCGGCCAACGAGCGACGGATCTCCGCCTCGATCTTCAGCAAAGCATTGCGCGGAAAACACCCGCGGAAGAGAAGACCCCGGATTCGTCGAGGATCTGCGAACCCGTGGCGCCTCCAGCACCTTTCCCGACGACCTGCGGCATCGGCTTGGGACTACGGTCTCCTCTAACCTCGCCGGGACCGTTGAACAAGACCGCGACTTCTCCATCACCCGTCTCACCGGCGACTCCTTCGACCCCGTCTTCCCCTTCGTCGGCATCACCCAACATCACGTCGCCGCAGAATTCATCCAAGCGGACGCTACCGTCCCCTAGCCGCGTCTTACACGCCGTGCGCAGTTCACCTCAACTTGTTCTGAATGAAATCTTTGAGGAGGCAGAGAGCGGCAGTGATAACGAATCTACTTTAGCCGATAAGCAGGTCCTTGTGATGAATGCAACGGCAACTTCATCCAAACCCAGGAGGACCGGTTCACGTGCAGCTTCGGTGGGACCAGCCCTGTTTAGCGTCCGTTCCAGCGGTTCGTCAACATCGCCACCCAACCTGGTGCGCAGGTACGAGCAGCGCCGCCAGATGGCCAAAAACCGTACGGCCTCGTGCTCTTCGTCAGACGCCAGCGACGATGACAACGAGACCCGGAAGAAACGAGTCGATAAAATCAAATCGTTTCCCCGACGCGATTCGCACGACGACTCTAGTGACGCTGGAGGAGACGGACCAGGTAGCGCTGATGGAGACGGTGGAGGGCTTACTGGAGGTTGTGTAACAAAAATTGCTCAATTTACGAACCCCTTATCAACTTAACTTACTATTTAACTATTAGACTTGATTGCTAATTATGTAACATCTTCTGGACAGGAACTGGGACAACGTTCATCTCACTCGGTGCGTCTTCTGCGCCATTGAAAAGTAGCGACCCGAGTAGCGGTGGAGGCAACCCGTCTAGTACTCCGTCATCATCGTGTAGGAACTATCTGCAGCCGTCCGTGTGCAGGGTTCAGGACCTTCGGACCAGATCCAAGTACCGGGTCCTGGGTGGCGGAGGACCGCGTCGTTCGGTAGATTCCTCCTTCGGTCTGCTCAGTCCCAACATAGGCAGCGAGACTCACTTAAGAGCCAGTCAGTCTCTAAGCTGCCTACCCGAAGTCTGTGAAGCTCCAGACGGTTCTCCTGTCACCGCCCTCGACACGTCAGTAACTGCTCCCTTGAATGCTCTTAGCTGCACTAACCTGGGTGTACTGGACGACGGCGAGCCGATTCCAAGTCCTGGAGCCTCCAGCAAGTTGCATGAAGTCAGTGACGATAGCGTTGCTGTTGCCACCTCGGCAAACGACTCGCAGCTGACATTTGTTCCCGATGAAGCAGCGTCTTCGAACGGGGCTTGCTGCTTGAGCGAACCCGTCGAACTACGTAAACCCAAGAAAGCTAAACACCTATTTTCCAAGCGAGAGCAGGATCCGGCTCGTTTATCTCAAAAGCGCTTTTCCCGTAGGTTTCGCGCCAAAAACAGCGTCCAAAAGCATACAACCTTCCCGGGCGACGACTCGGAACCGGAATCGCGACAGTCGGTGGAACCGGAAGAGAAGGAAGATAAGGGCCGTACAATGAGTTTCTTCCGCAGTCGTCTATATAAAGCTCGTTCCCTGGGATCACTTGTTAAGGAGCGTATTATGGTTGAAGCCTCCAACTGCCAATATGAGCTGTGGCGCCGCTTTGGTCGTAAAGGAGACGTGAACCAGAACCGCAGCAGCGCAACGCTGCCCGGTTCTCATCATGGAACCAAAAAAGTTTTCCCTTTTTCGCAGAGAGCCAAGAATAAAGTCCCCGTGGACGAATTGGCCGATCCCTTTGCAGCAGCGGATTCCAGTGTCAGTCGTGCAGTCGATGGAGTGACGAGCCGCTGCAGTCCGTGCTAGAGATCCCTCCACCCTGAAAATGATCGTCAAAAAGTCATATACTCCCCTCATGCCCTTCTCTGAAAATAAAAGAAACAAGCTGCAGAAACCTTCTTGTACGCTCTCCGACATGATTTTGCTGTGACCCTCAAGTCTAGTAATGTTTAAGAGTTTTGCATCGAGTAGGTTTATTTTATGTTTAGTGCAAGTCATGTTGTAAGGAAACCGAGAAATCTAGCAAGCGCCAACCCGTGTCATTTTTAGGGAGTGGTGTTTACTGCAATTCAATGTACCTCAGAAACATCATTCGTGTCCTTGTTGCAACAGATATCTAATTAACCGTAATCTCAGTCAGTTGTTGTTGTTTTTTTTAATTTTCTTCTTGCGTGTGAAATGCTGGCGAAAAACCCGGATTCTTCTTGAGTAGACGTATAGCGTTGTCTTACAGAGATCAAAGTGTATCGTTGCAAAAGCGATCGTGTCGAAATGCGTACTTTTTCCATATAGATAATGCAATCAATGTAGTCCGCGACATACTTGTTGGAATGTTGAATTTTTCAAAAGGGACAGGAGCGTCCGTACAGAGATCAAGTTGTCCCCGAAATGCTGGTTTGTGTCTAACAATGTCTCCCACGTGTACAATAAAGCTGTGTTAACAATGTTTAAAACGTTCAATACCCATTCATTCGTAATAAATTATAGTTTTATAATTTTGAATTCTGATCAAAACAGTAATTGCTGAATGATACAATAACTGCAGTTCATAGATGGAGAAAACATGTGAAACAAATTTAGCCCATAATTCGTTTTGAACGTGAACTGTAGATATCACAGTTCAGTAACTGAGGTAAAATTACGCCAAACCGAAATGCAGTTAAGTCAATTGAAACATCTCAGATCTGTTTCGTGATGTTGGAGTTGACGACTGAGCAATACATATTGACCAAATGAAACTTTTATCAAAATTGCTAAATGTATACTGCGAGCTGGACAATATACATGTTTTCAATGATAATTTTAACATAGTTATTGCAAATGGTATATCATGTAATGTATGATGGTATACGTGTAATATTGTAATACATTTAATTTGTGGTTTAAATGGAAATTCGTGTAATTCCACTGCAAGTTTTAAGCATATAGATCTGTTTTTAGCACCTTGAACGAGTGCGCAGTTTCATTTCATTCGATTAATGGACAATGCCAATATCAAAGTAGAGCAAGGAAAGGGGCGGGGTTTTCGCAGAGAACCAATAGTATTCGGCTTTTTCACTAGGCCCCGCCTCTGCCCTACAGTATCCTTCGATAGTACTTGAAGGTGGTTTCTACAGTATAAGAGTGTTCAGTAGGGTGAGTATAAGGAGCCAGGGCAGCTGCCTTGGGAACTAACAGGCTCCTCCTACTGTTCCTACGGGATAACCTTATACTGTGGTGGTTTGTTTTGATTTTGTCAGGTAAGGTGCTCAAGAGAGAGATGCCTTGCATTAATATATGCAAATAAGCCTTGAGATCTTGTAACACAGCAAGAGAATGTTAGAAAACAACGTAGCAATTGTGGCTTGGGAGGAAGGCGACCCTGCTCAGACGTTACTGGCACCTGAGCAAAAATTATCTTCCCTCATCTCGAGCTACCAAGGAGATGTCTTCTACCTTACGCAGGATGGTCGAGTCTACCTATCCACTCTGAAGCAAGATGTTTCTGGCCTTTCCGGTAAACTTCAAGAGTTAGCGCTGCCTTGTCAGTTTGTGGCGGGACTGGCGTGCACCCTAACCCACGCCATCTTCGTCACGGACAGGGGCAGAGTTCTTCAGGCCGACTTGTCGACCATGGGGAAAGTTGAAGAACTTGATGTGAAACCACAAATGGTCTTGTGTCCTCACGGTGTCAGCAAAGATAGTGATAGACTAGTCGTTCGAGATGTTTCTGCTTCGATAACCAACCTGCTGTTTTTGTCTGAAGACGGTGAGGTTTGGTCACAGGATTTTTCTAAAATTCAACATTGCGAACCTGTAGAATCCCTCAAAGGCAAACACGCTCTTAGCGTTACTTGTGGATTAGACTTCAATGTTGTATTGGTAAAAGATGCAGACGGTCCGGAGGACAGCGTAAACGTCTTTGACGATTTGGATGCAGGCTGTTTGAGCCCGTCAAAGTTGACTTCTGGTTCCCGTAGAAGAAGGGTTTCCAAATTACATTCCGTTGGCAGCGAGGGCTCAGATAAGGTGTACCGGGCTGGTTCGTGTTCGATCTGCAAAGAACAGTCCAGTCTTGACGGGGATCAACCTGCTGGAGAACTGGGAAACGAAGAAGGTAACTCGACAGAGTCTTCTAAACCTGATCCGAGCAACTTGGCCAGTGTCTATTGGCAGAAGGCCGACAGCATCGTACGGCAGAGCGCCATGTTTCTCAACGCCGATGCTGCCAAACATTTTCTCACCAAGCAGCTGTCGTGGGTTTCTTCAAGCACCGAAGCCGAGGGACCTTTGACCGTCGAGGAAACAAAAGAAGTCATCAAAGACAACGTTTCCCAAGTGGCCACCTTGGTCATTGAGGGTGTTCGCACGCTCGGCGTCCAAGTCAACAGGTTGTCGCGGCACTGGAGCGGGAATAGCCAGGAGACCGCCGAAGCCGAAACAGCACCCGTGACCACTGGAGATGTCATTGACACACACAGTCTGCGAGAGTGGGGCCGGATCTCTGCCGATGTTTCGCCGCTGCCCAACAGGTTCGCGACCGAGTCCCGTAGGTTTTCTCACGCTCGCAGAAACTGGAGAAAGCACGGCAGCTCTAGTCTGTCGCTCGACTCCCTTGTGAAAGTATTCAAATACGATAAGGTTAAAAGTTCATAGATGATTTTTTTTTATATATATTTGACTAGGTTATTGGAAACCCCTTTGAATTTTCCGTGGGCTCCAGTAAAGCCGACTATCTGGCCAGAGCCGGACAATCTCTGTTGCGGACCAGCGTCTGGACCTGGGGACAGGGAATGGAAGGTCAGCTCGGTCTATCTGACGGCGTATCCAGAGATCAGCCGGAACTGGTTAGATCCTTGCAAAATATTGGGGTGTGCAAAATCGCCGTAGGAAGACGTCATTGTCTCGCATTGACTGTAGACGGCCGAGTCTTTGGCTGGGGAGCCAACGGTAAAAGTCAGATTTGCCCCTCGGAGAATCTACCCGTCCTTTCAACCCCGAGGGAGATTGCCCTTCCGTTTCGTGCTACCGTGAAAGACATTGCCGCTGGAGCGGAATTCAGTCTCTTGTTGACCACTAAAGTACTTCATGTCGACTAAAATTTCCTAAACAGTAGCACATCTTTGTAAATAACATTTATATATATACATATATATAGTATAATTTAATAGATATATATATAGATCGCCAATCTTTAATTAATGTAATAATAAATTTATAGGCGCTAATTACATACATGAATTCCAGTGTTATTGTACGCGGGTATAAAATATTGACAATGACAAAATGCTATTAGATATTACATTTGATTTACATCGATTTGTACGTATTTTAAATTCAATAAATAGCTTGGGTACCCTGTTATGTCCCAATCGGCTGCCAACTTGAAAAAAACAACAACAATTTAACGATTTACCTGGCTAATATATTTCACAAAAAAAACATTTAATTAAGGCAATATTTAAGTAAATTTTAAAATACAGAATAGAACGACAAATATACGCAAAGTTTTGTAAGGAATTAAATTGTGCCATTTGTTTACATCAATTTAACTTAACAATTAAATTAAAATTAATTTACAATTGCATTGACTTAATAACTAAACTAAATAAGAAAAACTGAATTAACTTAAAAATTACAGAGACTGCTAAACAGTTGAACGACATATTTGGCCGGTTTTTTAACAGTTGATTTTTTTCCCAGGGAGACGTTTTCTACGTTGGCTATTCCATGGCGACTCAGAAACCGGCTCTGATGCGACTCGGTCTGCCCATCCCGGGACCAGGAGCGTCGGTTTCGGGTTGCAGTCGCGTATGGGCATCGGGCTCGGTGTCGGTCAGCTGTTTCGAGCTGGCGCCGTTCGCCGAGTGGACCGAATTGGTCACCTCGGAGCAGTTTTACCTCAGAAGCTGCCTCACCGTTATCGAGGCTATTGTCAAACCTTTGAGCGCGGCTGCGACTGCCCTGACCGCTCTGTCCAACAGTCGAGGGTATATCGTGCAATAGCCTTGATGAATACTGTATAAATGATTTGCGCTTTATCTGCGTAGGAAGTTATGGTTTAGGAAATACTCCCGACAACATTTATAAGCTATTTATATAAACTTTAATTAGATATTATAGTTGATTAATGTAAATTAAACTCTTAATTTGACAGTGTAGCTGATTGTGATGTACTCTTGCGGTAATAGTTCAGTCTAATGTAATCGTTTACGACCCCCTATTCATTTCATATTATAATTACCGACTAATCTTGAATGGTTAATGAATTATCCTGGAATTGGCGTTTCAGACCCCTTAATAAGTTTAATCGGTAATATGATTAAACGTTTTATGAATTAAGTGCTTGGATGCTACGTTTGCACTGTTGTTCTTGTAAGTTAATGTAATTAGCCAAATTGTTGGTTAAATTTTTTTTTTTTAATTTCTGACGCAGAGAGTTATTCGATCTGTACTGTAAACTGGTGAACATGGTGACCCTCAACGTTCACAGTCTGCTGGAGCACGTGAACCAGGCCGAGAAGGCTTCGCAGATATTTGCTCTGGTTCGCTGGCTGGACGACTATGTCTACATCTACCGCTCCTACTGCAGGTAATTCCCATGGTTGGTGATCGCGAACTGGCTGGAATAGTAATCAACCGGGCGTGTAAATTTAAATTTTCAAGATTCCTATTTGTCTCTGGTATTTATTGGTTTATTATTATTATTGTTATTGTTTGCCACAGGGCTTTCTGCAACGCTTTGGTTGTGAACGCACTGAGTCTGACGAAAACGGAGAGCTCTCTGATTGAAAAAGCCTGGCCGGGTGTTTGGGACGCCTCGGAAGACGCCAAAACGCGCAAAACTTCCAACACCCTTCAGGTGAGACCAGGACTATATGTATTTCCTTCAAAAAATGCATATCCTTAATCCTTTAAATCTAATAATAAATTCATGCGTTAAATAAGTAGATAAATATTCATACTATTTAATTATTTATTCAGTTATTTTGTATTTACGATAGAATCGAATAGAACTGTCAAGGTTGCGTGAAAGTGATTTCGTTAATTAATTTTTTCTAATGTATGGATCTTTTGTAGTTTGAAGATGAAGTTGTGCACCCCTGGGTGTTAAACATTCCAGTATAGTAGTAAGCTATAAGGATAATAAAAATAACAATCATAGGAATAAGGATAATAGTAAGGATAAGGACTAGAGAGTGTCCCGGGTATCCGGGTTTGGAAACCGGGTCCGAAACCTGTTTATCTACTTTAGAGAGTTGGGGAAAGTTGTTATAATGGGCTATGCGGTTTCAATTGTTCGTGCTTACCTTAAATATGATTTGTTAATGTTCAAGAACTATAGAAAATGTTTTAGCTGGTTACTGCTTGAGCGTTCGTCTTTCCAGAATAAATACATGCGTTATACAACATGGTATAGGAATACTGGTACTGAATGCGATGAAATTCAATAAATTTTGCATCTGAATCGCTAATTTGCACTACACCTCTATGTGGTAACTGAGTAAGATTGAATTTCGGGTACCCGGGTAGAAAATTGTGGACCCGGGAGACTCCCTAATAAGGATACAGATGAGGATGTCGTGGTCATTAATTATTTTTGATGATATTATCATCGCCATAATCTTTAGCGTGTAGATCCTTATTCACCTAGAATGGACAATTATGTTGTTCGCGTGTACTACATTTAAGGTGTATTAGTAGTTATTGTAATTGATTAGTTAGTATTTACTTTATAATGGGAAATGGTCTTTTTTTTCTAATCAAAGGTGGTACTGGTAGAGCCGATAAGCCGTCCGAAGGAGTATTCCTCGCACCTGACCAAGCTGGCCCAGATTCGTGGCGGCTGTGCCGTGCTGCTGCACACGGCCAAGAAGTTTGAGGAGGCAGCAGTTGCCATGGCGACAGAGTGTCAAGTATATCAAGTCATCTGTTTGAACTAGAAATGTTATTATGTTATCGCTATATGTTTTATACCAGAGTAGACTACTATGGGAGAGTTTCCAAACTACTTTCTAATGGTGAGCAGTAAATCTGCAGTTTGACAACGTTAAGATTTATTCGTATACTTTTTAATTACGTTGTGAAATTTGCGCGTTTTTTGAATTTCAGTCGGAATTATTCAATAAAAAAAAAATACTTTTCCAGGATGCGGAATTCACGAAGTTGTTTTGGGAGAGCTGCTCGGCTAAATTGGTGGACGTTTTGCGGACCCCAGAGCGCCGTTTGCTGCGCGAGTCCCGCGCCAGTCCCATGAACTTGCACAACGCCGGAAGATTCTCCAGCAACTGGTTCATTCTGCTTAACGATGTCTTCGTTCACGTGGCTTATTCGGGTCACACTTCATATCAACTGACCACCATGTGGGTGGAAACCATGCAGGATTCGGAAACGGAGAAAATTCGGGTTAAATTCCAGCCATCTTTGGCTTGTATTCTATTAAACTGTTTGTGCGCATTTTTGTTCGACTGGCTATGAATTTTCCTAATTTGTATTATATTTAAATCATTATGAATTATAGTTTTATTAGTTTTAATTATAAAACTAAATTATAAAAGATATGGTAATATTTTTTAATATTAGAAATATTTCAGGACAGGGGTTCACCTACTAAATTAATTATACAATTATTTCACTAATTAGTTACCTGCTCAATTTGCCCCTGAATGGTTGAATTTGAATGTAAGTAGAACTCGTTTGTGCTGACCATGCCGGAAGATACTTTGACGGTCACGTGCCCAACGGCTGCCGGCAAACTGGAATGGGTAGCAGCCCTTCAGGCGGCCGCCAGGAAATCCTTGCGCATCAGCGCCGACGATGGCAGCAACTCGGCGAGAAACTCGCTACCTCTGGCACGTTACGCCACCTACACCTTCAGCAAGCTGGTTCCTTATAAAGATGCCACCTATTCGGGTAAACACCACTCAGACGTATCAGTCAGCCTTTCAGTAGCTAAGTGTGAAATGAAATGGTTGGTATTAACACTAGTAGTAATCATCGTTTCGTGATAATTAAACGTTTGATAACCAAACGTTTAATTATTTAAAAATTTTATTTATAAATTAACTGGTAGATTAGACTGTCATTCGTGTAGGTTTAATATTAAACGCAGCAAGTTTAAACCATTTCTTAAAAAAAATTAAAATATTTTCTTTAAGATTCCGGGATTGGATTGTTGAAAACTGAAACACCTAGAAGAGTTCAGAAACAGGAATACTAGTGAAATACTAGTTTATGGAAGAATGTTAGCTTTATATTACCAGCTCTGCTCGTTAAACGTTTCTGGGGGTTTGACAGTTAATACTTGGGTATTGCGCTCTCTCTCCAGGACTGTGGCTGTGCGGGAAAATGCACGGCGAAGGCGAGTTGCGCTGGACCGATGGGCGATTCTACCGGGGTCACTTTCGCCAGAATCAGCAGTACGGTTTTGGGACGCTGGAAACACCAACACCTGATGTAGGAATGGACGAATTTCTGAACGTCACGTTAAAATGACTAGATACTTTTAGCGTACATAATGGTCTGTCTAATTACTGTTATGAGCTGGATAGTATTTACTCTTATTGTTCTGAGATGTGTTATGTATTATATTTACTATTTATTGATTATTTCATAACTATAACTCTATATTATTTATAAGTTATTTATGTACAATGATTTAATTACTCATGTCTTTATTAATTGTTAATTTATTAATATATTGTTTATTAGTTTATTAGATCTTTACAGTGCTGTTAAGATATTAGCAACACCACTGATCTTTTAATGATTCTATATAAAATGTACATATATCTTTATTGTATATGTGCATGTATTGATATGCTCTCTAATGTGATTCTGCCGCCTAATATGTGTTTGTATTATACAGTAAATTGTATCTAATTCAAGTTACTTTCTGTCTTTTCAAACATGAATGCATTGTATTCTGCATGGTTTGAGTGTATACGTGTGTGTACTGTAAAATCCTTGAAACGTAATTCTACCATGTAGTTGTCCATGTTACACTGTACGTTTTGTCTTATTTTAAGATTTTTCTCTGTCTATTCTGCATATACGTTTTATTTCTCAAGATACCTATATTTTTTTCAAATACAGGGAGTGACAGTCTACGAAGGAAGCTGGAAAGACGGCAAGATGAACGGTTACGGCGTTATGCGGTAATTTGCCCCACAAAACATTCACGGTTTCGAAACTGAGTGTTTGATTCACAGATACGCCAACGGCGATGTGTACGAGGGCTACTTCCAGGACAATCTGCCTCATGGACACGGGACAATGAAACGTGGTCATTTCATGACATCAGCCGCCGATATCTACGTGGGCCAGTGGGAAGCCGGTCAGAGATATGGTTACGGAGTGATGGACGATATCATTACAGGTAAGAACCGATAACCACTATAACGGAAAACCAGATTAACTATATCCCGTTGAAATGTATTTTAGGCGAGAAATACATGGGCATGTGGCAAGGTGACGTCAAACACGGCAACGCGGTCCTTGTTACCTTGGATGGACTCTACATGGAAGGCTGTTTCCAGAATAACAAGATGACGGTAACACTCGAAGGAAACCGATCCGTCATTATACCGAATTTTTTAAGTTTTATCATGCAAGAACGCTACTCGCAATTCGTAAGAAACGAGTATGATAATATGTAAGCATGTATAATATATATCTACCTATCTATCTATCTATCTATCTGTATCTATCAATTTATCTATCTATCTATCTATACATCTATTCTATGTATTGTATCTATCTATCAATCTATCTATCTATCTATCTGTCTTTCTGTGTATCTTTCTATCTATCTATCTATCTACCTATCTTTCTGTCTATCTATCGATCTATCTGTCTTTCTATCTGTCTGTATATCTGTCTTTCTATCTATCTCTCTATCTGTCTTTCTATCTGTCTTTATATAACAAGGATTTATAAACAATATGTCACTGCCGTGCATGTAGATCTAAATTTGTCAGAAAATGTTAGACGGGTTAAGATGACACGGCATATAAGTATGTCAATGCAGTAATAATTATAATTAAAATATAATAATCAACTAGTGGGAATACCGTACGAATTTGATTGTTCACTAGGGTCAGTGCTTGATGCTACTGGAGGACGGAACCTGCTATGAAGGAGAGGTTGCATCCACGGGAGTCCTCGGTGGCCGCGGCCTACTCAAACTACCCAATGGAGATTCGCTGCAGGGGAACTTTTACGGCTCCTGGGCTGCCGGAATCAAAGTGAACGCTACCTTAAGCAAAGCCATGGTCTCGTCCAGCCAGTCGGCGGAGAAACCAGCGACGCCGTCGTTGTCGAGGTGCGATTCCTATCAGCTTGTGAATCAAAAATTGCAATTAAGATATAATATGACAAGATAAGTGGTTATTGATCTACCTAGATCCACGTATCTATCTTAATATCATATGGATTTAGAATAGCTTTTTATAAGCTGATTAAAAGGTTTTAGCATTTCCTAATTATGTTATAATTATAATACATATTATGCAATTATATGCAACATCTATTACTGTATTATTAGTGTTATTCTATATATATATTTATTAATGATAGAAATTAACTGATTTAGCTATACGTAAGGTTTTGAGCTTTTCACCACTTTCAAACTTGATTATTAAAATTAATTATAGAAATAAATTAACCGACTCGTTTTTCATCGTTTTAACATTGCACGCAATGCAGCTCGTTTGGTCAACTGAGTGTACCTCCATCGCGCAAGTGGGAAGCGCTATTCCGCCAGTGCTGTTACTCGTTGGCAGTTTCGGCGTTTCCGTCGCGCTGGAAAGAAGGAGATACGGTCGTCGCCTGGGAGAATATCGCTGTACTTATCAACCAGGCTAAACAACACGGATACGGGAAAAGCCAGAAACATTCCAAAGGTTCCAGTGGTAACCATCTTGTACAGTCTAGAACCATAAGGGTGCTGAATGGCGATTTATTATAATTTCTAACTTTTAGGATTTTATTTTGGCCAACCCAACAAACCGATGCCAACCAAACATTCCAGATATATTAAGAACTACTAGGACTACGTTGCTTATTTTTTGGGCTGCAATATCTTTGGAAACTTAGGAGGAATAAGCAGTCAACTTTTCCCGAGCAAGAATCCTTGCTTATTAGCAGAAAAAAAGGAAAGGTTGTTTGCTCGCTTATTGCTCCCACACGTTCAAGGCTAAAGCAGTCCAAACAATACCAAATGTAGAATTAGTAGTACTTAATAAATTGGTAAAGTTTCGTTCACATCGGTCCGTTAGATAGATAGAGAGATAGATAGATCGCTCGATAGATAGATAGGTAAAATGATAAATATCCAGATAGATAGACTAGATAGAAAGACAGATAGATAGACAGACAGATAGATAGATAGATATTGTCTGTTATTAGACTAACATTTACATAGATAAATAGGCGAAAGGTAGATTTTGCCAAAATAATATCTTGAAATAAAAAAAAGTTCAGCAAGTTGCCTTTATTTGGAATCTGATATTTCGTCTGGACAGTAGGTCAATCTGTTAGTTTCTCTTAATAACTCTTTGAATGAAACATTAAGGTTCCCGGCGAGATTCCGGTAGTCTGCGCGGCGCTAAGGCATCAGAGATCCCTGAAATCCTGGAGCGGATACCCGAGTACCATAAGAATCTCCGCATGACGGCGGATTATGACCAAATCAAGACATATCTTTCAAAGGTTATTTCTTTTTTAATATTTTGCACTCGGTATCAATATTAGTACAATTTATTATATTATATTTAAAGTGAATATTTAGAAAATTAAAAACAAATATTTTAACTGATTTTGAACTATCGAGGCATATCTCTCAAAGGTCTACTATTGAATTATTCTCTTAATTACTTAGATAAAACTTGCATTGAAACAATTGCAATCTGTACATTTCAATAGAGTTGAAAATTAGTAAATATATCTTGCGCAGGCATTCGACTGCAGTGCCCATCCCATTGGATCCTTGTCGAACCAGCTGGTGGACGTGTATCGCGCAACTTACATTGGTGTCGGTGCTCACGCCCGTTTACTATCGCACGCGGTCGCCGAAGTCCGTTCGTTTGTCACCCGCATTTACAGTCTAGTCCGTCTGTTGTTTCCTTCATTACCTGCGGAAGATTCGCACATCGTACTTGCAGAAGGTTTGCACGTTATCTAATGGCTTTAGGACTAAATCATCATTTCTTACCGTCTAAATTACTATATCACAGTTAATTAATTAACTGAATCAAAATATTTTACGCATTCCCATCTAAACGAACTGTACAAGATACGGGTAACACAGGCGTGTTTCCCTCAGCAGATGATCCGGAGAAGAGTACGACGGTGTCATCCAGCACCCTGGTATTACCGCTGCTGCTACCTCGTATCTACCCGCCCCTGTTTACCTTGTACGCGCTGCAAAACGCCAAGCAGGACGATCTCTACTGGGACCGACTGCAGAAATGGAATAGGCAGTCCGATAGGGCTCTCATGAGCTTTGTCGGAGTCTCGTCCCGCTTCATTTTAGAGGAGGAACACAACTTTTTCTCGGCCATCGAGTGTCTCCAGCAACTGAGTACCACGTTCTCACCGCTGGAGAAGCTGGCCGTTTTGAAGCAAACGTTCCACGAGATTACCTCGTCCGTTCAAGGGAAACTGGGACCCGAGTACCTGTGGAACATGGACGACCTGTTCCCCGTGTTCCAGTTTGTTGTTGTCAGGGCGCGCTTGCGGCATTTAGGGTCGGAAATTAACCTCATTGACGATCTCATGGAACGGGACATCCAGTATGGAGAGCTTGACATCATGTTCACCACTTTAAAGGTAATTATCTCAATTTTTTAAAAATATTTTCGTTAACCGTCCTTTTCGGTTTCTTCACAGGCGTGCTACTTCCAGATACAGCATGAAAAAATGACACTTACCTAAGTGTTGCACAAGTCTAATGTGTAAACGTACATACTTGTTCCTCCTGTTTGTTGTTCTTTAGTGTTACGTGAAAGTAAAATATTTGAATTTGAAAACTCTTTGGTATGTTCTTTGAACTATGAGTTAGAAGAGAACTTGAGAAAAACGTAGACCAAGTTACGCTGTAGCCGCTTGTATTTGACAACAGCTCAGAGAAGGAAAAAACACGAAATCTTATTCCCTCTGCATCATCTTTTGACGGGCCAGCTTCTTTTTGGACACTTTCTTCTTGGTGGGCTCATCCTCCTTCACTTTGGAGACGACGTTTTCCTTCTCAGAGAGGATGACCTCAATGTGGCAGGGGCTGCTCATGTACGGGTTGATGCGGCCGTGAGCGCGGTAGGTACGGCGGCGCATGTACGGAGCCCTGTTAACCTGTTGACCGTAAAGATCAGAATGTTACAACTGAGTTTTAGAGAACCGTTGGCTGCTGAGCGTACCTGAACGTGATCAATGACCAGGCGGTCAACATCGAGTCCCTTCATGTCGGCGTTGGACTCGGCATTCTTCAAAAGCTGCAGCATGAACTCTGCTGACTTCTTGGGCCACCTTCCCTGGGTAGTACCCCACTGTTTAGCCTGTGAAACAAAAAGCGGGGAAGTTAGCTAACCAAATCAAAAACCAGGATCACACAGGCAGGCTTACCTGAGCACAGCGGCCTACTCCACCGTTGAAGCGCCTGAAAGGTACGCACTCCTTGTGGGCAAGGACATTCTTGAGGAAAGCAACTGCTCGTCTCAAGGGCATGCGCTTAATGGTGTTGGCCGTCTCCCGTGTGTTCTGCAACCAACAAAAACATTGGAACAATTGCTATTTAGGCAAAATGATTTGGTTGGAATTATACCTTGAAGGATACACGGAGGTTAGATCCCTTGGCCTTGCAGGACTTTGTGGGATTTTCCGGTTCTCGGGAATAACGACCCATTCTCTATAAAACATACAAGACGAAGAATGTTAACACACCGTACTGTCAGACGCCGGACTGTGATATGCATTAATTTTCTTTGAATATAAAACTAATAGCTCCATTTTCAGTGTAAATTGCAACTAAATACTTGAAAGAAAGGTACAGTATAATTCCAATCACAAAATACAGACAGATGCAGGAAATATTCCACGATAAGAATTAACAACAACTCACTTTCTGTAAAGATGGACGAAGCAAGGGATGTGCGACGTTGCCAGATGTGGCTTAACTCGTACTGTGCTGTTTTTCCCTTAACTTTTCTAAGGAGTATCAAAGACGTTCATGTAAATTTATATGAGCGTATTTTGTTTAAATCAAAAGACTATATTATTTTATGCGAGAATTTTTCAGTTACTTAAGTATCGACAACTTCGCAGATGATGAGAGGTTTCAATCACAACCCAAATCAGGGTCTGCAGTATGGAAGGCCTGGGCGTTCGGTTATCTCGTGCTCCATAGCATCTCCGTGTCCTACCACTAGTCACGTGACTCTTATGATCGGTGGCCACAATCACAATCGCTATCATACGTCTTATATATATATATAATATGTAATATCAAAACTGATCAAGTAATATTTCATATTTGACCAATGTTAGAATAGACGATGGCCCTGGAATAAGAGCAACATGCAATCGTGGACTGATATGTTAATTATTCCATTCACAATAATATGAACTCCTAATAAAAAAAGGTTTATTACACAAGGGTCACTAGTGGATTTCTTCTCATTAGAGGGTTGTAGAATATCACAGGATCAAGGTGAATTGCGTACCACTAGTACCACTATGCCATGTTCTGCATTCATGAGTTTAATGCGTTTATTACTTCATTCATAACATGTTTAAGTTTCACAGCTTATGCTATGTTAGTAATATATCGATATGTCGCTAACATAATAGCCTTAAAAGAGCTTATAACACAATTTTGTTGCATAATATCATCATGTGGATCGTTAACTATAGCATAATAGAAGAGTTTTCTTGAAGTGCCGCTAGGTGACGTCAGTGAACACCCAACATAGGGCTATGCGCACTGACGACCCTACCCGTCTTCACTGGATCCCGTCATCCCGTCATAATAACCAGCGCAGAGGGCTGTGTTTGGGGTTATCACTTGTTACGATTTATTAATTTTACACACTCCTGTATTTGCCTACATTCTGTAAGCTGCTATTTACAGGTATTATAATAAATAAAGATGTTAAGATATGCGGAAATTAATGGATACAGCCGTAATAGTGAATATATTCTTGTTTTTTATTTTAAATTTTTTGCTCATTTAAGTTCACCAAAGTGTTTGTATATGGCGTCAGGGTAATACTGAGTATGTTTACTTTTCACAGGTTTAAAAAAATGTCCAAAAACAAGTTCAATTTGACCCTACCCCCGGTGGAACCAGATCCGAGCCCAGCTCCCAGTCCTGCCGAAATGGCTGTCCGAGTACCAATCGCCGCCGCAGTGATACCGTCGGTGAAGCCGTCACCGACTAACGTTTTGTCCAGTGTTGAGTACGACCATATCCTCGTTATAAAATACCTGACAGTTGACCGTGGTTTGATTTCATATAAATGCTGTAATGGACGTTTTTTTTTTCCCCCGCACAGTGTTAGTCACACAGCATTAGGGACCTCGCAGTTGGAACTCGTGCAGCGCCAATTGGAAGAGCTCGATATTGACGAAATGCAGCGTCAGAGGCTTCAGGTGTTTTTGCTTCAGAAGCAGAAGGTGGGAGAACTCAGTGATGATGATTTCGACAAGCTGGGTGAACTCGGAGCAGGCAACGGAGGAGTGGTCACTAAAGTTAGGCACAGACCGTCCGGTCTGGTTATGGCACGGAAGGTAATTTACTCGAAGAGATTGAAAACTGTTCAGATAAGCATTAATGGGTTCGTGTTGCAGCTGATTCATCTGGAGGTGAAGCCGGCAATCAAGAAACAGATAATTCGAGAACTGAAAGTTCTCCACGAGTGCAACTCCCCGCACATTGTCGGCTTCTATGGAGCTTTCTACAGGCAAGTAGCCTAGCATTTGGCTTGTAAACTAGTACCGTAAAGGACTGTATTGTGTTGTCCAGTGATGGTGAGATCAGTATCTGCATGGAGTACATGGACGGTGGCTCGTTAGACTTGATACTGAAGAAAGCCGGAAGGATTCCCGAACCTGTTCTCGGAAAAATCACCTGTGCTGTGAGTTTTTGGGCAAAGTTAAAAAAAAATCAATATATGTAATTAAAATATTACATTTTGCAGGTTTTAAAAGGCCTGAGTTATTTGCGAGACAAGCACCAGATCATTCACCGTGATGTTAAGCCGAGTAACATCCTGGTCAACAGCCGAGGAGAGATTAAAATGTGCGATTTTGGCGTCTCCGGACAGCTGATTGATTCAATGGCCAACTCGTTTGTTGGCACTCGCAGTTACATGTCTGTAAGTCTCGTATCCCTATTTATCTCGTATTTTTAATTACTTAACTGCAGATTCTCTTCTTAACTTAATGTTAAATGAATTTAATAAAAATAAATCACATAAAAATGCAAATAAAAAAATATGAGGATAAAATTTAAGTTTGATTTTGTCAACATAGCCGGAGCGGTTACAGGGAACCCATTATTCAATCCAGAGCGACATTTGGTCACTTGGCCTCTCTCTAGTTGAGATGGCCATCGGAATGTATCCGATTCCGCCGCCTGATCCGCAGACTTTGGGCGCCATTTTTGGCGCCAGGTACACAGACGATCCCATGAACTTGACTCCGTCACCGCAGAGTCGATCGCCACGTCAAAGTAAGGCCAATTCCCATTTAAATTATTTCAATTTCGTGTAAAAAAAATGGCCATTAAAAAATATATATAGTATTGACATTCAGTTGAAAATTCACAGATATTATTAAAATTTTAAAATTCTGTTGCAGGTCAGTTTCCTGGCGGTGTCAACAACGGACCCAGACCCATGGCGATTTTCGAGCTGCTCGATTATATTGTCAATGAACCGCCACCCAAATTGCCCTCTGGCGTTTTTACCGCGGAATTCAAGGACTTTGTCGATAGGTGCTTGAAGAAGAACCCAGCTGAAAGGCCTGCACTTCGGACCCTCATGGTAAAATCCTCATTGGCTATATTTCTAATCCTCCATTTGATAAACTTGTTAGCTAATCATGATTATTTGATGTTTAATTATGATGTTATGGTGAAAAATGTTATGGCTGTACTAAAATACATTATATAGATAACGAACATTAATCTGAATTGTAATGTTAAAGCAATTGAAGTTAAATGATGATATTGTTTGGTGTTTTTTTCTAGTCTCACGACTGGGTGAAGAAATGGGAAGTGGAAACCGTGGACATTGCCGGATGGGTCTGCAAGATCATGGATCTTCAACCGTCGACGCCAACCAAGCCGTCACCCGAGTAATGCGGGTTGACACTGAAACACTTCGAGTGACGTTGACTGAAAAGTCCTGGCCTTCCGAACATCCATTTGCCCCATGCTGCGCCACTTTTTACACGAAGCAGTTCTTTCTAGGATTATTTGTTGGCTTGTATAAAAAAATCAAGAGGGTCGACATTCCAGGCTCTGCTGCTGCTGCTTTTCTTTTTATTCATTGTGCAACAACAAAAACACACAAGTAATCGGTATTTCCTTATGTCCAGTTAGGTTCATCCATTGCGGGGCTATTAAAACCCGAATACATTACTGTTGTTCACTCACTCTCTCTCTCTTTGACAAGTTTTCCGTGTGTCGTTTGTTTTAATATAAAAGATTAGCCAGTGTATTGATATCAGTCATCGTGAGAGAATTTTGTACGAAGCCCCACGATATTTTGGCGCAGATCGCGTGACTGTGGCTGGCGGAGGGTGGCTGCTGCGTGAGACAGCTGAAGGGCGCAGTCGGAATGCGCCGCCGGTGGGAGTAGGGTGCACTCGCGCTCCAGCACCGATGCCAGAGTGTCGAGCAGTTCGACGAAGCCCAGGGAGAGCGCTGCTCGTCTTATACGGTTCAGCTCCTATGGAATTTCAAATGGGGAGCGTTCAGTTTAATATTGCCTTGTCATGTTTTGAAGAGGTTTTAAATTATACATTAAAACTAAACATCGCGGCTCAGAATTAAAAATTAATTACTCATTTATCTAAGATGTACATTGTTATACATCGGTAATTTGAATGTCGGTATTATAAGTATACACATCCACCTTGTGTTAATTACTAAAATTAAAAACTAAGTCACTAATCTGCCCCACATATTCATACATGGTTGTTTATTATGGGATAGTCGATGGCTTCACATGAAATAGACTTTAATTTCCTAGTATTTTATTATATATATTGGTTAACTTGTTAATATAGGTACATCGATTAATTATATTACTATAATTTAATTAATTGGTACTTATTTTGCATTACGTATTATATTACAATTAAATAAATTACTTAAATTATGTCATTGATTGAGTAATTATAGTAGGTTATTATTTTATTATAATTATAATTATTATTACTATTATTCCTTGTTTAACCAGTTAATTCTAAAATATAATGGAATTTAAACTCAACTTCCATTTCGTAACGCGGTTCACCTTGTAAAAGTGTTGCGTTTTCTCCGGCATTTTGCGAGCGTGTCGCAGGAGCTTCTGCAGGTCGGCCTGCAGGCCTCCCGGCTGGACCCAAACGACGCAGCTCTGCGCGTAACTGCGCTTCTCCAGCGGCTTCACGGGGAACGTCGATTCGGCCAGAGCGATGCTGACCTCGCTCACCGGTCCCAGATTGGTCAGATCGCCCAACCATGGTATGCACTTCAATCCTGGTGCCAAGAAATTCACAAATATTTACTACTGTATCAAAGATAACATCATCATCAACAGATACCTGGCTCGAAAATGGAGAGCATAAGGTTGGATTTCTTCTTGCTGTCAGCCCACGAGTACAATAAGCCATACCAGTTCTCTCCGACGCAGCAAATGGCTCCCATGTTTTCAATCTGCAGAAAGATGCGTTGTAGAAATAAAATACTGCCAAGAGGAATAATTTGTGAGCTCACCTTTAAAGCTCCGTGAAGAAGGACGCAAAACGATGGGTATTTCCCTTCGTCAGCGCTGTTGATGTCCTCGTCCATGTCCGTTTCGTTTTTGGCGTCCGGAACATTGTTTTCGGCTGGACATGACAATTATGACATAATTATACTAATATAATAAATAATGACATAGATAATTTAATTTAGTAAATAATACAACATAATCGTGCATCCGTGTTAGTAGATAATAGCTACTTAATAATATTAATAGTAGGAAATGTGCATTGATTGAGCATAATAATATCGGGCAATACTTTTATGTGTAGAATTGGGTAAGACGAGATGCCGCGATATTGACGGAGGACTCGAAACGTCGGCCAGGTTGATGAAGCCGCAGACGTAGAACTCGCTGGACAGCGTGCACTGGATGACATCAAACTCTCCGACCTTGTGGTAATTCTTTAACAACAACAAACATATCAGAATATTTTAATTTAACGAAACCGTAATACTCATTTGTTTTTCTCCCCTTCTAGTATGACCTGTTCATTTTGACGATCACGTTTTACCTGCGGGGGAGGAAAGAGAGAGACGGCATCCGAGAGTTTCCCACAGCGCAGTGTTCCTTGGAAAGACGCAAAATTCTTTTCGGCAATCTTGAGAAACAGGTTTTGGACGTTCTAAATTAAAAATATATTATCATTGACTCAGTGTTAACCAAGATATTTGATCACGTACCTTCATGGAAAGGGCACCTTCGGGCACGTGCACTGCACCTTCAGCTCCCGAGAATTCTATCAGCTTCTGGTACAGAGGAACACTAAGATTTAAGCTGGGTTCGTCGGGGTTGGCCAAAAGCACCGTGTGAAATTTGGCGGGAAAGGAGAACGGTAAAGGCAGCGGTTCCGCACTGTGCACCAGCTCTCGGGGATTGGCCAATAGTCGAGAAAACTTGGCCATGTTGGTTCCGTAACTGCCGTCGGTGACCAGGATGACCTGCAAATTAAGATATGTTTAAAAATTATTATTTAAACCTTTTTGGGTAAAACCCGAGTACCTGGCAAGGAACAGTTTGTCCCCACTCTTCCATTATTAATTTACTGACTCCGTGCAGTGCGGCCTCAAGACACGTCTTATCCCTGTCTTCGATTACCGCCAGTTTGGCTCGAATGGCGTCAAAGTCTCGGGTGAAGTTGCTGAGAACTTCAAACAGCGAGGAGAAAACAATCTGTAAGCACAAATTACAATCAGCGTTGGCGTTTTTCTTGAACTGATGACGGGGTACAACTAAAAAACGTTTATCCGGCTGCTTATTTTCCAATTTCTCCCCTAGAACTGTAAGGTCAAGATTTTAATTTTTAAATAGTATGTCACGTACTAAAGCGACAAATTCCAGTTTGCTGTGTGCTGCCAGGTGATCCAGCAATGTGTTGATGCCATGGATCGCCAAGTTCTTCCGCTGGAAATCTTCGGTGCTGCCATTGTCCGTCGGGGCGGGTCGTAGCATTGAAAGTGACACGTCTAAAACTACGACAACCGGCATTTTCCTGCTTTTTTAATTTATAGAGTATACCGAATCATTTAAGCTGTTTTAAGCGGCTATGAAGATGTAAACAGAAACAACCGCAGAAGATTCAGGGTTGCCAAGTCAGTAATTGAATAATTAAACTTGTATTTCGTTGTCTGATAAAATGTGTTTAAATTTTAGTTAAAATAATTCAATAAAAATTCAATAGAAAGCCGCTATTTATGAAGATTATTCGATCTTTTTAAGATAATAGAAACAGGAACGGCAACAAAATCCAGAGTTGCCACATTAGTTCAAAAACCAATTTTCTAAAACTATAATAAACTGTTCAAATTTTGCAATAAAAGTAATTGATTTATTTAGTTTGAAAGCAATGCTGAGAAATTCTTACTGCTAATGAATAATAATTGCAATAATTGCAGTTGGTTGTTAATAATAACACTGCAGTATTTTATATTAAAAATTCATCTACCTTACGCTCATAGCAATAATAAAATTATTAATGATGAATGAATTAAAATTGTAATATTAGTTTAAATTTAAACTCTAAATTTTAATATTGTAATTCTAGTCGATATATTAATAATTAGGAAAAGCGGCAACGCTGTAGGATTAAGCTGCCATCTTGCCCGTATTTGTTGTGTGTGTACACTATGTTGCGCGTGAAAGGACAAGCCGAGGCCGCGCACTTGTGAATAAATTACACTGCATCGGTTTTTCGCCCAAGAATATCAAGAGTGCCAAAAAGGAATCTTGATTCTCAGCGTCACGGCTCCGCGATTTCAGTGCAATGGACAAATGTCTGAGTTGAAATGGAGGTGTCGTCGATCATCACCCAAGTCAGCCGCGAAGAGGATCAGATAACCAGTTTCGCCCAAGAGAAAGGTTTTCTTTCCCCCACCTTGTTTTTTTATAAATTAAAATTCACCCAATGGGATTCTCTCCTTTCGCCCCGTTTCGCCGTAGTTTCGGAAAATTGGTAAATGGAATAGTTTGAGTGAATGGGCCTGTGAAAAAAACAGGTGCAGCAGCTTTTGAATGGACTCTATATAGCCATGTTAAAAATTAAAAAAAGAGGCAGGGCTCATGGGTTTTGCTTCAAGGGATGCTGCGTGCGAACGATTTCAGGGGGTGGCAGAGGCAATATCGCCTGCGGCAATTTCACGTGTGTTGCCAGTACGATTCACTGTACCGCTGCCCCGAAGGTGCGGCCTGATATCGGACCGCGGGACGGTACGAGACCGGACGGATCTCGAGCGTAACACTCCCGTAACCCTTCCGCGACGAATCCCGTCCCGTCGAACCAGTCGACGGAAGGCTCGATCCCGTGTTCTAATAACGAACTACCGAACCGAGCGAATATTAGAATTAGTTATTAATTTAGTTATTAATTAAAATGATTATGGGAATTCTATAAAACACTAGGAATGTTGCCATTTGGAAATGGAGAATTTTTAGAAGGAAAAAAATGCGAATGGAAAAGAAGAAGTTGGCTTGAAGGACAGACGGTTTTTTCTATTTTTAGCATTTCAGCAGGAGTTGCGTAGATCGCCCCGTGTCGCGCGCGCGCGCTGCTTAGTGTGCAGGCACGCGGCTGTTTTTGTCGCCTGCGGTTCACCTACTGATTTATGTTATTTACCTGCATCTTTAATTATAAGAGTATCGTCATTTAATACTAGCAAGAGCTGTTAACACGTAGTTATTTCAGTTAACTGTAATATGACGTAATAAACTTAACTATTCGTGTGTCAGTTTTTACGGGTTGTTTTTACTTTCAACTGTTGGTTTACTCTCGACTCTTAAATTTAAATATATTATTTAATTTTAAGTGCATTAAGTAATTATCTGTTTTTGAGTTTCTTGTGTTATTCAAACTAATGACGGTTAAATAAAAAGTGATAGAAATTATAGACAAAGATTATTTTAATTAAAGTTAATGTAAATATGTTTTTTTTAAAAATAAATTGCAGTTGTAGTGAAAACCATTAGCAGCGGCAGTACGACGAGCACCAACAGCAACAGCAGCACCAAAAAGACCAAGCAAGGATTCCTGCGCTCCCTCTTCTGCTGCTGGAAACGACGCGCCCGGTCCAATTCACCGTACGACACAGCAGCCAACCAGCAGGCCAACCATGGCGGCTACGGGGGCGGCAGCAGCCCCGCCGCGACAGCCGGTAGTGGAGCAGCGGCAGCAGGAGCAGCCGGATCGGGACACAGTGGCGAAGGAGCCGGTCCCGAGGAAAACGGCCGCTGCTCGCCGGTGATTTCAGCCGGGACGGCCAAGTATCTCCTGCCCGTGGCTTTACCTCACGACACCAAGAGATGCTGCATGGTCATTGATTTGGACGAAACGCTTGTCCATAGTTCTTTCAAGGTATCTTTTTGACTTTTCTAACCTTAAATTTGAAGTTAATTTTAATTGTTTTTTTAATTTGGAATTAATGTTTATTTTATATTTAATTAATTAACTACTTATTTTTTGGAATTTTTTCCCCGTCTTCTGGATTATTAATTAGTTAATTAAAAAAACAAATTACAGCCACTCTATTCGTTTTGCTTTTTATTACGCTGTTATTGTTACAATGGGATGGATAAATTGATTTAAAAAAATAAAATTGCGTAATTTTATCATTTTATGTTTTTTTTTACAAATTAAATTATAATTTAGTTGGTGCTAATTGAGAGAGTTGTTAGCAGAGCTGACTGCACGGAATTCGGGCCCGCTGCTAGTTTATTATTGTCAATTGGCAGGGATTAATCTGCCCGTCTGACCAGTAGTGATGGATCGGCGTGCGAGCCAGATTTCTCTTTATCTAGACAAGAATAATTCAATTTTGGAGAAAAAATTAAAACGACATAAAAATTTTAAATAGGAATTGAAAAACATAATAAGTTGCTATGAATTATATTGCTAATTGGTTGTTTTTATTGATGTATTGCAAAATTTTCTGTAGCCAA
>JAIQCU010000139.1:0-80000 GCA_022114935.1 Leptestheria dahalacensis
GATAGATGGATGGATAGTTAGATAGATAGACAGATAGATAGATAGATAGATAGATAGATAGATAGATAGATAGATAGATAGACAGATAGATAGATAGATTGATAAATTGATAAATTGATAGACATATAGAAAGATACGTAGATAGATAGACTGATAGACAGATAGACAAACAGATAAGTAGATAGACAGATAGGGCGATATACATAGATAGATAGATAGATAGATAGATAGACAGCTAGACAGACAGATAGGTAGACAAACAGATAGGCAGATATCATAAGGCAGATAGATAGATAGACATAGACAGACAGATAGATAAACTTGTAGATAGAAAGATAAATATTTCAACTGTAACCACTCAAATTGAAAAGGAAAAGACAGCGGTTTTTATTTCGAAAATCTTAAAGAGAGAGACACCCAGAAGCTGATAATAAGAGACGGCCAGGTGCATATCAAGTTTTTATCTTTTGTTCTGCTGCCCTGAGAAAACGTGCACCGGGGCGAGCATCAAAATGGCGGTTTTGTTTCTCTCTTAATGGTTTATTTATGCGCGCTATCGGAGAGAGCCCAAACTCGAATACAGATTGAGCATAGATTTGTGCTGCAGTGGTATACATATATGGTCACTTTGGGTCAAACCCTTTCTTTTTCTAATGCGTTACAAGATTCTTTTTAGTTCTTGTATTTAGCTGTCGGAAAACATGACGACTGCTGCAACACGACATGCGAGTCAACAACACGGCCGCCCCTTTCATTTTTACCAACAGTCCTGATGTTGATGTTGATTAATAAATACACGGTCGGGAATGTTGTATTCACAGGGGAAATGTCAAAAATTGGAAGGACGTGCTCAGAAACGTAAGAGTTCGATCGTATTTTTGCCTCCGAACACAAGAACTAGATAAGGCGATCTGTTCGGAATGCTCGACGGTCCCCTTAAAGGAGAAGACGAGTTGTTGATCGCTTGTTTAGTGACAGCAGGACACAATGAGTAATGAAGTCGATAACACAAGAACATCTAGACGGTTTCCCCTTAACCCTTTTCTCCGTCTCGAGACAAGAGGTTCCCTGGTTGTAAAGAGATTGCAACCTCCAATTAAAAACTACCAAACTGTATCTTTCAAACATCAGAGAAACTCGTCATCTTAGCTCCGTTCAAACTCATGCAAAACGAGAGATATCAACGACTCGACACGACTTTGTTGGGTCGACGTGCTTGGGTCTTCAAGTCGAATCGAGTCGTAGTCGATGATACGCGGTAAAATTCGAGTGGTGTCGAGTCAATCAGGTCAATATTCGAGTCGACAAGTCGAGTCAAATTCGACTTGTTAAGTACCTTGCTAGATTATCAGTCTCGTCATAGAATGTAACAGAGTCGAGTCGACTTCAAAGTCGAATTCAAATCGACTCGACTCAAGTTGTCACCTTGAAGAAAAACTATGTATTCTGGTAATAGTATAGTCTATGTACTATAGTAGTTAAACTAATGTAAAGCAACTCGGATTTGGTCTCTACCTCTAGGAAGCTTGGATTAGGGTTTCGTATAAGTTTACAAGTTATAGCTTTGAATTGCATGAAGTAGAAGTAGTGGCGAACCCCGCCGTGCTGGAAAGCATGTGATCTCAAATGGCAAGCGTTCGTGTCAGCGAATTTGAAAACGTGTGTAGTTGAAGGCTGCGAGGTGCAGCGACGCGTTGCGCGCGGCTCGCACCGACCCACAGAGGCTGCGAAATACGATCCTTCTCTCTGCAGGCTGGCTCCCATATACTCACACACTACACACACATACTGCGTTATACCCACTGCCCAACCCGCAATGGCCCCCCCCCCTTCCAAGACTTATGTAAGGGCGTGCACTGATTCAATGAATTTTTATGTCTTCGCCATATGTTCGCTTCATATAATACTGCTGACTTAATTTGTGAATTGGCAATGACGCTCGGTCTATATTTACGTTTGCTACGTCAATAGTGGTTCAGTAGTGAAAGTAAACTTGTAACATATGCTGCATTGAAATTGGACTATACGGGATCAGTTTCTAGTTGGAATATGAAAACGGTGGAAAAAAGGAACAGACTGAACACGAGCTGGCAGCCGCTCACTGGCCGTGAAATTCATTCACGTATGAAGGCGTTTTATGGCACCGTTTTGAATTCTTGTACATTTGAAGCTTATTTATTGCTCTATACGGTGCGGAGTAAAGTGAAAATGCCAAGAGGAAAAACGATCTTTTGTACAGGGCAGGCATTTATTTGCCTTTGTGTAACGCACTGCGATGTATAAGCCTTGAAAGATCGACAAGGGCATTCCATATAAATATTTGTCATATTGATATGTGACTAAACACACTTAAATCTGAAACATTTAGAATTCTTGCTTAATATGTCGCTGACCAGTCTATCTATCTATCTATATCTATCTATCTATCTATCTGTCTATTTATGCATTTATCTGTCTATCGGTCTATCTATCTATCTATCTGTCTATCTGTCTATCTATCTATCTATCTATCCATCTATTTATCTATCTATCGGTCTATCTATCTATCTATCTATCCATCTATTTATCTATCTATCGGTCTATCTATCTATCCATCTATTTATCTATCTATCTATCTATCTATCTATCTATCTATCTATCTATCTATCTATCTATCTATCTATCTATCTAACTAAAAATCTCAAGTAAGATCTCTTCTATCTGTTGAGCCCTGAGGTGGTTTTGTTGCTCAGTACCAAGACGGCTCTTTCGCCAAAAGTTTTGAATTTCGCACCTTACCCGACCCAATTGCAGCCACAGGCTATAAACTGCCCGAAATTTGGCCGTAATGGTAAATTTAGTGACAGACGGGGTCCTTTGTAAAAGAGGGGAAATTTTTGTATAAACCTTTTTTTATATAATACAAACGCAGCGTACCCTGTTGATTCTTTTCACACCTTAGGTTTGGTAGGGCTTGGGACCCCCGTTGGTGAGGCGCGGCAATAAATTCTCATCAGGAAATTTTCGCGGCTCACAATGGCCATTTTCTTGTTCCGTTTTCTCTCTATTTTCTCATTCTCTCTTTTTCGCCCAAGTTTTCCCCGTTTTCTCTCTTTCTATTCTTCTTTTCGTGCCTTGTACGAAGGTTTCTTTCTTTCAAAAATTTCCCTCTTGGAAGAGAGGAAGACCGTTGTAGGTGTTTAGCCCAGGTGGATGTCCCCATGGGAGCCCCCCGGAGCCCCTTAGCACAAACGAAATAACAAAAGGGAATGCAATTAATTCCTCCATTTTCACCAAAAAGTACATTTATCAGAATTCGTTCCACAATCTGGGCACTGACCGCGAGGAAATTAATAAATTGAATTGAAAGGGGGGGCCTCTGATCTTTCGCTCGGGGTGAACTTCGATGGCGAAGGAGCCATCTTATTTCAGCCATTTATCTATCCATCTATCTATTTATCTATCTATCTATCTGTCTATCTATCTATCTATCTATCTGTCTGTCTTTCAATCCGCCCGCCTATTACTATATCTTACCCCATGTATCTTATAGCTATCGATTTACCTATCTATCTATCTATCCATCTTTCTGTCCATCTATTTATCCAGCTATCTATCTGTCTATCAGTCCGCCCGCCTATCACCATATATCTACCCATGTATCTTAGCTATCGATTTATCTAACTTACCATTCCATCTTCCTATCCATCTAATTATCTATCTATCTATCTATCTATCTATCTTTCTGTCTATCAGCCTACCTTGGTTTACACTTAGTACTTAGTCCTCTGTCTGTCTATCAGTCCACCTATCACTACATCTATCCATCTTACTATCTATCTATCTGTCTACCTACCTTAGTTACAGTTAGTACTTAGTCCTCTATCCGCGGCTATCAGTTAGCATGTCAATATATCACAATCCATGTATGCTAGCTATCGATGTATTTATCTATCAAACTATTAATCTATCTAGTTTACCGTACCCGGCATCTGTGATCTGTATATCCATACTAATCAGTCTTGATGCCCGTATAACAAACGATTTATTCAACTTTCTTCATCTATTCTTCTTTATTTTTTCTTCTTCTTTTCCGTTTACTGAAAGACCGTTGCTAATCTCTAGGGGTAGGATAGAATGCTCCCCTATCTCTTTCCTGGGAACCCTTGTAAAGATAAATAACGCTGGAAATGAGAGGAACATGCACAAACATACTGTTTGCACATCCAAGTGAAAAGTCGAGTTTCGTTGACACAGCTGAGACTGGCCGGGGTCCTTAAACTGGGTGAAACACATCAAGAGAAACGTTCAGATATGATACCAAGTTGAAGACCCTCTTTATACCTTCGGACTCTTATCTAGAGGGCGTTTTCTTGTATTTTTTCCCCTCCTATTTGCTCTGTGGTGTACTTGAAGCAAATGTTCAAGTGTCCTTCCAAAGCAAAGCTTGGCAAGCAGGCTCTAAAACCCTGCCGGTCCTAGTAATAAAACATGAAAATTAATCCCACTTTCTGGGAAAAGGAAGAGAGACAAGCAACTTGCAAGCTGTTGCTGATAGCTCAGGAAACAATTATATTGTACCCGAAGTTCAGACGTTATCACTTTTCAACTCCGATTGTCAAACAAACGAGAAATTTCCGTTCGGCGATCTATGTTTGAGAGGCGCAGCGTTGCCTAGTTGTATTTTTCAACAGTTAATAGTTTTAACGTATTTAATATAATTTGAGTTAACTTTTAGTGAAATCATTATTAGTGAGGCTCATCAAGCTCATCGCTCGAAAAAAAAAATAACCGTTGCAATTTTGACGTTCAAATTTCCCGCCCGGTTTTTCAAACTCGAGAAATCCTTGACTAAGAACATCTCAACCCATTTTCTAAAAACCGGCCAAGTTTTCGGGCAGTACTTAATTATCAACGAATAATAGACTGCTTAATTTCTATAAAATAGATAAATTTAGAGATTGAAATTAACCCTAGGACAGGGCAAATCAGTGCGAAAGAACTTTCTTAGTTTGCAGCTATGAGTAGCCGGAGGCTATGAAAAAAGGAGCTCGTGGATCAATAGTACCGCCGCAGGTTAGGCGAGTCGGCGAGCCTGTGTTTCCTATTTCGTCTGCTGCGGGGCATTTTCCAATTCCAGTTATCGTTCGACCTGCGAGGAAGCGAGTTCACGTGTAGTGGCTCTCTCTCGATCTACTTTGCTAACGTTTCTTTCTGTTTACACTTTCGGATATCTTACGAGATGACTGTGAAGTTACGTTGGTAAGTCACCTTAGATTAAGTTATGGAGAAGTTAAGTTAAATGGTGTAGTAAAAAAGGGATCTATAAACGGGCTATTCTTAAACGCGCTATCTGGCGGCATTTGGCTCACATTGTTTTTCTACCAGCTTCATCGTCTTTTTCTCAATCTCTCTGCCCTATTTCATTGAAGATTGATTGCTATTATCACATTGCTATATTTGCTGGACAAGAAAATACTAGGGTTCCGTGTTCAAAGTTTGCATGGTGAGAATAGGTTGATTAGGTTCATGTTTTAGCGCCAAGTTTTAAATTGATTGTCTAATACAGATGGCGTTGTGAGACTTGGGCAACGAGCGGCAAAGTTGACGACGGTTGATGTTGATGAACTGATGGAACACGATGTGATGGCGACGAGTGCTCGTATAACAACGCACGACAACAGCACAGGACCACCTGGACCCCGAGTGGTTGCAACGCGGACGCCGACGGCTTCGCGGCGTGCACTTGTTCTTCTAGTCATTTTCGGTATGGTTTGGTTTCTTATCGCTGCTGATCTGAACAATCTAACATGCGAGCTTTTATAGCCAGATGCGTGTAATGTAGTCTAAGTTGTATGGAACAATAACTGTATATCGACAAGTGTATGTATACTATTTTCTACTCAGGTATATATGTATTCTGTCTAGCTACGTAACTACATGTCTATTTATCTATCCATCTACTATCTATCTATCTTACTAATGTCTATACATTATAGGTATGTATGTGTATATCTTTCTACCCAAACATCTATGATCTTGTCAGTCTGTCTATTTACGTATCTGTCTTATCGTCTACGCCCAGCTATCTACCTATCTGTCTATCTAAACTATCCATCTACTTAACCTACTATCTAACCACTAATCCATCTATCCCTCTGACTGTGCATGTATCCCACCAGGAGTACCTATTCGTCTATCTATTTATCCATTCGTCCGTCTATCTACCTCTTTGTCTGTCTACCCATCTATCTATCTGTCTATCTGTTTTCTTTTTCTACTTTCCTACCTATCCGTCCCGTGTATCTACCTATTAGGGTATCTGTTATGACTGTCCTCTATCTATAGCTATCAGTCATCCCAAGTCGTTTGCTGTCTGTCTCCCTTATCTCTATCTCACTTATCTATTTGTACGCCTCTCTAGCTCCTGTCCTATCTCCCTCTCTTAACCCTACTCGCGTTTCAAACACGTAAAAGTTGGTTAACGAGCGGCCAATCATCATAAATATAATCAACATAATCAGTAGGATGCATATAAAACCATACTAATGTATAAAAACGATCTATCTAGCTATCTATCTCCTAATGTATGTTCATTGTATGTAAATATGTGTGTATGGATGTATGTATGTATCCTAAGTAACTGTTGTAATTTAGTGTACCCCATCAGGTGGTATGGTTACCACTGAAAACCTCAGTTAAGACAGTGCGCTCAAAATGGCGCTATGTATAATACCGTCGACCCTACAGTTTAAAGGGATCTGTACGCTAGAGGGGGCGTTTGTTACTATTCACGCTTTTACTATTCGTTATGAATGACGGGGTTCTTACTTAACGAGCAGAAAAATTGGCAAACGTTCAACGTTTTTTATTCGCCCCCCGCCATGCAGTGCGCAGGAATAAGAAAAAAGTCACGGAAAATGTGCTGTTGGCAAGACACACACCTTTTTCACGTGACATTGCTGCAGAGGGAGCGAGAAAAAAAGTTTACGAATTGACGTAAAAACTATACAGGAAGTATTGTTTATATGTAACAGTATGTGTTAATCAGGGTTTATATGTTTTTTTACTGAATGTTCCTTCGGGATTCTTTCCCGTTTTAAGATTCATAGCATGATAAGATTAAATTATCGATCATGTCGTCTTGGTCTTACTCCTAATCAGTATTAAATCACGTTTGACTAAAGTAAATACATTGCTTTAAAAGATTCTTTTAGGATTCTTTATATTTTAAGATTCCCACCGTATTGTAATTCGCGTATACTTGGTTACTTCATCTGATTATAACTTGACTTTGTCAAGGTTAAAATTAAGTTAAGTGAAACTAAATGCATCTTGGAATAACAGGTTTGTATTGCTGCTCGTCAGTCGAAGCCTCCCGTTGCAAATCCGATTCCTGCAGCCAGGATTACGAGCGCAGCCGGTACCTGGGGAACATCCGCCAGGGTCCCAACGCTCGGTACTGCAGCCTGCTGCGGATCTACACGGATTGCCTTAGGGCGACGGCTCGATCCTGCCGCGGGGACCTGTCCTATCATGCCGTTTCCCGCTTTGTACAGCAGTGGACCAGTGATTTCAACTGCACTCACCATTTGGAGACCATCAAACCTGTCAACACTCATCACAAACCTCGTAATTTGCCATTTGTTTAAAACTAATATTGATTTTAATGGAGGCGTTGTTAAATTTAATTTTAATTTTTGGGAATGTTAAAGATACGGGAGCCTTGGACCCTACAGCCGGAGGTAAACTTGTATCGAAAACGGTGACGACGACGGTGGCCCCTCGTGCCGCGTGTGTTTACCACGGTCGATCGGAAATGACCCATTGCGGATTGTTCGGAGATCCTCATTTGGTCACTTTTGGCGGGCAGTTGCAGACGTGTAAAGTGGCCGGCGCCTGGCCGCTTATCGATAGTGCTTACCTAGCTGTCTCGGTCACCAATGAAGCTGTGATACCCGGTTCCTCTGCTACCGCTACTACCAAGGTATTACGACTTCAGTTCAATTTTAATTTAATTGTAGTTTATTACTCTAATTTGTACTTTGGCTGAGGTGAACACAAGTTAGTTTTGAATGAAAGAATAATTGCTACGACAGGATGCTGGTAACATGCTTAACGTGCCGGCAGATTTGATTATTAGGCTATAAACGGTTATTTACAGACATTTTGTTCATAACACAAAAACGAATAATGCCCCTGATTATCATCAGAAGATGTCGGTAACATAATTATCGTGCCGGCAGGTTTTGTTACAGGGCTAAACTCATTAAAATAATGCCAGCTCTGTTATAACAAAGAAAGTTTTACGTGTATGCCCACTTAAATGGATGCCGTAGCATAGTTATCGTGCCGGCAGATCTGTTACTAAATTTTTCTTGTTTAACGAACTTGAGTAATGTATAAGGGGTCTTATAACGTGTTGTTGCGGAAGATATTTGTGTTGAAATGCCGGTAACATTTTATCGTGCCGGCAGATTTTACTACATGGCTAAACTCTACTCAGTAATGTTAATATGACTTAAAACTATCTAATTTTGTCAACTCTGATGTATCAATGAAAGGTTTACAGATATGAGCACTTAAATGGATGCCGGCAGCATATATTTCGTGCCGGCAAGGTTTATATAATTTCACGATTTTAAGTAAGTTAATTTTTGTCTAGTAACGATTTGTTTTGGTCAGATACTCGTGCTGAAATGCCGGTGACATGTTATCGTGCCGGCAGATACGAAAATAGTAATATTAGCAAAAATGATAAGATGAGCTTCAATCTTCTATGAAAATTGTATCTTACAAACTAGTTTGATGAAATTCTCTATTTGAATATGAAAAGAACGCCGTGCTTTTACGATAAGCCAAGGTGTCTGTAACAGGTTTATTGCCGGCAGCATGAAGGTTCCGTTGCATTTATAATCAATGGCGCTTGTTTTCTTTTCATTCCTGTTTCTTCCTCCATTTTTTTATACCTTCCTCGTATTTTCCTATTCGGGTGTTACAAGAAAAAGAACAACAACAACGACAAGAAGATAAAAGATGACCGGCGGCTAGAAAATCAGTTCATTCAAAACATAAAAAGACGTTTTTCTTCCAGATCTCATTCTAGGAAAAAAATTAACACAAGAACAATTTTTTTTTAAATTTCCCAGTTGAAAAAAATGCCTTTTTAAAATTTAGTCATTTGGTCTCTCCCGCTACAGAACCCGATTAAGATTCATCAGAGAAATCCTGACGGAGTTGAATCATAAATTACAGTGGCAGCTTATACACTCGTTCATTATAAGGGCAACGATACATTCTCATAGAGTTCCGTGTTTGTGTCATGAGTGGCTTTTTTTCTCTCTCTCTCCCCGTTTAGAAAAGAGCTTTAACCTCCCTGAGGCGAGACACAGACAGCACGCGCAGTTCTTGTAACCGTCAAAAAAATAATTCATATGCTTTTTTCTCAAACTACATCCATCCTATTTTCATGAATATATATATTACGTATAATCATATAGAATTTCAAATGCTATATAGTTATATTCATATTAGTAAATCTACAGGAAATTCACCTCTGAAGGTTTTATTTCTAGATAAAAATTCAGGACGCGCGCAAATGAATTTTAAAACAACCCGTGTTTTTTTTTGAATAAATATTTCTAGTTTAGTTTTTTTTTTAAAGGGTGAGATGAGAATTATAAAAGAAAATGAGAAAGATGGACGGGCATTTCATCACGTGGTGGAAAAGATTGTACGGCACGAAGCGTACTGAACGTTTAATTTATGGAGGGCGGGGTCACTATATCATGGTGGAAATCAGCATTGCAGCAGCCCGTCTTATCAGATGCACTAATCACCCTCCCACTCCAAGTGCAAAAGAAGGAGAAAAAAAGCGCGAAAATTTATAAGAATTTCAGACAGGTTTATAACCCGCTAAAAAATACACCTGGAGAGTGCCAAATCGCCGTATTTTATAATTACACTAAACTTTAACCTGATTAAAAATTAATGGAAGAAAATTTTTTAACATGTCGAACAATAATAATTAATATCTGATATTGTTTTGATTCAATCAGGTGACTATTATCATCAAGGCGAGCCCCAGCTGCACAAACGAAAAAACCTACGAAGCGTCTGTCGACAACTTGCCGGCATCCTTCATTGACGGCACGCCATGGTCGGGTCCGGCACATTCGTCACAGGTGGTCCGGGTCGTCGAGAAGGAGTCCGGCAGACATGTCGAGATTCATGCCGGTCATTTGGGTGCCGTCTTAATTGTCCGGCAGATCGGTCGGTACCTGACATTTGCCGCGCGTCTTCCGCGTGAAATTGCCGAGCAAGGCGCAGCTCGCGAGGGACTCCAGCTTTGTCTCAAAGGGTGTCCGGCATCCGAGCGGATCAGTGCCGGCAGACACCTGCACCGGCAAAACTCGAACCTGTGCCAGGGACGCAATCTGACGGGTTTCTATCTAGAGTCGTGTCTCTTCGATACCGTCATGACTAACGATCCGACATTTGCCGAGGCGGCCCAATTGGCACAGAACGACTTCAGAGAGACTCACCCGAACGTCTCCGTCGAAGAGACGCTGGCTATTAACGAATTAACCGAGAAATCGAATGCAAACTCGCCCGGCAGACCATGGCGAGTTACTATTTGTTTACTATTAATGAGCTTATGGTCGAATTTTCAGTTACTGTAAACAATACTGTAAATAGCACAAACAAAGCAAAATGTTGTAAAAATTTTAAATCGTGCCAATAATTTTGTTATTTTATTTTATTACTTAAAAAAATTAAACCGGAGCTCTTTTAAATGTACAAACTGTGTTATCATCAATGTATAGTAATTATGTTTAATTTGAAACGCGTCGCGTATACCCCTCGTGTATCTTTCTCGTGTCGAGAACAACCTATATGCTTGTTTGTTACTTTTCTTGACAAAAATGAAATAAACACGGAATGATTTTATTTCAAAGGCAGAAAAAAAATCAGTGAACGTCGAAAAGACAAAAAAATAAAAAAAAATTAAGAGAGGAAAATAAATGGAAGATGAAAAAGCATGGGAAAGAAAGAGATGACACCACAGCGTGACGCATAGTCGTAAATCTCGACTTGTCTTTCAAAGAGTTGGAAGCACATTACCTCTTATGTCCTATATGGTGGCTTGTTGTCTCCGTATATTTCACATTTTTACAGCCTTTAACAAAAACTGTACATATGTGTATATCTACTGTAATTTTTATATATTGGGTATTATACTAAGATAACTGACCAACATACTAGTACAAGAGGCCAAAACCGTCATATTATACTGCTGAACTATTTGGTTAAGATTGAAAAAAACTGTTAAAGCTTCATTCGGTATCGATTTATTTCCTATCAATTTTATAGTTTTTGGCCTTTATCTCTTAAGTTATCTAGTTGCATTCGTCTACCTACCTTGCCTATCTGTCTATGTACCTATCTACCTATCTATCTGTCTATCAATCTATCTATCCATCTAATCATCTATCCATTTATCTATTTATCTATCTATCTGTCTATTATATCTATATATCTATGTGACCGTGTAGCTACCTACCTCTCTGTCTATCTGTCTATATATTGACTATTCGTCTGTTTATCTATTTATCTATTCTATCTATCTATCTAAGTGTCTAATATATATATAAATATCTATGTGACCATATATCTACCTGGTACCTATCTATCTGTATTCTGTCTATCTATTTATTGATCTATCTATCTATCTATGTAACCATATAAGCTACTCATCTGTCTAACTATCTATTTGCCTACATATCTATCCATCTACCTATCCGTGTATCTATCTGTCTATCTATTTACCTATTCGTCTGTCTATGTTCCTACCTATCCAACCTATCTATCTACCTACTCATCTACCATTCTATCTATCTATCTACCTATCTACCAGTCTATGTGCCTATCTAACTATCTGCCTACCTATCCATCGGTCTATGTGCCTATCTATATATTTTATCTTCAACCTATCTGGCTATCTATGCATACATCTACCTACCTACGTACCTACCTCTATCAAGCTTTCTATCTCTCAATATTATCTACTCAATAATACTTTTCTCTTAAAATTTTCCTAAGTGCCTTGATTGCTTTTTCTTGTAAACTCTAATTTAATTCCATATTTACTTTCATATTTACTTTATTCCTCTACTACATGTTTCTTTTGCCATCAAAATGAAAAGAAACACAAGGAAAGAAAAGCGATTCCCGAAAGTGAAATCCGTATAAGGCGAGTTGTCGGACACACATATGCACCACCGGTCCGCTTTTATAAAACTTGTAGATAAGCCGCGTGGAAAACATTTAAAAACACAATAATGGAAACCAAGAATAGAGGGAGACGTATAGGGAATAAAAGAGTGAATAGAAATAGGAAATTAAAAAGGGGGAAATAAATCAAGCAGATATGAAACAACTCCATATTTAGAATAAATACTGATTCGCACACTTGGCACTATAATCTTAACATTAAAGATTACGCTTAATCTAATAGTCTACTTCTTAAGTAAAATCTCATTAAGACATTATCTAGATAAGTAAACAAATCAGTAGACAGATAGATAGGTAGATAGACAGATAGACAGATAGATAGATAGATAGAAAGACAGACAGGCAGATAGATAGATAGATAGATAGATATATAGGTAGACAGATAGACAGACAGTCAAACAGACAGACACAGACAGGCAGACAGACAGATAGGTAGATATATAGACAGACAGACAGACGGATAGACAGACAGATAGATAGATAGATATACAGATAGACGGATAGATAGATAGACCGATAGACAAACAGACAGACACAGATAGAGAGACAGATAGGTAGTAGATAGATAGACCGGCAGACAAACAGACAGACACAGACAGAGATATAGATGGATAGATAAACAGATAGATGGATAGATGTGATAGATTGATAAACAGACAGACAGATAGATAGTTCGGTAGATGCATGGTCACATAGATATACCTCCCTATCTATCATTCAATCCATCACTTGCACTACGAAATTTTACAAGATTATTTGAACCTCCTAACTTACGAACACATAAATAGTCAACAACATGAATTACCATGAATGAACGATAATTAAATTAGATAGTGAGAACACCAAGAATGCTACTGTACGGAGCTACTTGAACCATAGATCAGTTCGTGGTTTAGATTAAATTTAATTTATTTATAATCACGCGTTTAGTTATTTCATTTCTTGTTTTTGTTTTTCGTTTCTCGCCAGTATTTTTGCGCTGTGCTGCTCAAGGTGTTATCTCTCTGGGCTGCCTCTGACACGTTCAATTATAGATATTTAGAATAGAGCGCCATAAATTCTCACATGTGGCAACGCTGCCTGTAATTTACTCAATGGCTTCCTAATGGTCACCCCAAGTACTTTTTCAAATTCTCTCAATTCTCGGAAGATTTTTCTTTAGAATATACAATTCATGTGTCTGAATTTAATTGGTTGCCGTCTTATAGTTTATTATCCAATTATAATCATTAGCTTGCATAAATTACTGTAATCACGGATCACGAGAAAAGGTCATACAAGGTCAACTCGTATATCAAACAGTAGCTAAGTCGAACCTGACCCTGTTTGACCTTATCTGGTGTTAATTTCAATTTGTTAGAAAATGTAAACGAAGAACAGTGGGAATATGGGAATGTGGAAAATAATAAAAACCGACCGTGTAAATTAAATTTCGAGAAACATTTTTTTTCCTCCGCCCTCAAAGAGAGCGGTTAAATATATGACTATAACCTTGGGAACGATTACAGGCAATTTGGGGTTTTATTGCCTGGTCTTTTTCTCGCAATTAGTGTTTTGCGGTCGCCTTTTATTTCCCTTGATTTCCACCTCCCAAAAACGCGCTTTTATAAACGTCAACCGATAAATTTACAATTCAAAGGAACACTTGAACAATTATAGAAACCCTAATTAAACCAGACAATTAAATAAATTATGAAGGCGTATCATAATCGAAATACTTTGATACAATATAATAATAAAAAATAAATAGAGTTAAATTAAACTATAAGATAATTAATTTTGTCTCCATTTTACTTTCCCTTTCTTTAATCAAAAAAGGGAAATTAAAAAACCGACAGAATTTTATAATAGGGGGGAAAAAGGAAGGCAACTTTTGCTTGATACCGAGCTGTCATGTAACACGTCCTCGAAACGATATCCAACACGACAAGAGGACAATCTGAAAAGGGTAAACGCTTTCCTTTTAAGGGATCGCACATTTGTTCCCTTCAGATTCCATTAAAAATGTAAGTAAATAAAAATAAATAAATAACACGCACTGGTTGATGAAATCAATTAAATGAACGCGGAAACAATATACAATAAAAGTAGATAAAAGATCGCTGAAATTTAATGATAAATTAATGAGTTTCTAACTTAACTCCAATTAACTTTTTAGTCACTTTAGTAAAAAATTCGCCAAACTGTAAATCAATTATTTTCTCTCTCTTGGATTTAAAAAAAAACGTGTAATAAACCAAAAGATAAAGGGGGAACGTGACACGCGTTACCAATGGATTTAAGCGTAATAGTTGAGGTTCGCCTTCTTCTTGGCCTGCACCTCAACAATGGCGTCCATAAAGTCTTCGTGAGTGACGACGGTCGCCTCTCGACGTAGAGCGATCATACCCTGTGCAAATGAAGATAAATACACAGTTCATAATCAAAAGAAATTAAAGTAACGGTAATTAGATCCATTGACAGATTATACGTAAAATTAATACACCTTCAGTAAAACTAACTAATTCATAATTCATAAGTTACGAAAAATGTAGGATCAGATTAATATTTAATTGAAATTACAATTAACATAGCAATTCAGTTGATTACAATTAATTTTTGTTATAATAAAAAAAAAGTCTGGATTACAGCTTCAACGCAGACGGCCTTGCACTGGGCGCCGTTGAAGTCCTCGGTGGAGCGGGACAGCTCCTCGAAGTTCACGTCCGGGGAGATGTTCATCTTGCGAGAGTGAATCTGCATGATCCGGGCGCGGGCCTCCTCGTTGGGGTGCGGGAACTCGATCTTGCGGTCCAAACGTCCCGAGCGCAGCAGGGCGGGATCCAAAATGTCCACTCGGTTTGTCGCAGCAATTACCTAATCAACGGGTCAATATGAAATTAAACTCTAGTTAGAAAAAAAAATTAACATATTTAAGTTAATTAAGTATATACAAATTTAAGAAAAGACTAGTTTGCGAGCGACTGATGACTAGAGTAACAAGATTGTTGGATTTATTTTATGAGGTTTTTTTAATCGATCTATTCATCTATCCGGCTGTCTGTCGATCTACCTATCTATCTATCTACCCATATCTAACTATCTATCCATATCTAACCATATATCCATATCTAACTACCTAACTTATCACATCTATCTATTTATCTGTCCATATACACCTATCTATATCTAACCTATCCATATATCTGTCTATGTATATATCCATCTATCTACCAATGTATTCATTTCTATCTATCTATTTATCTATCTACCTATCTATCATTACATCTACCTGTCTGTCTTTTCACACATTCTCCCGTCAGCCGTTCACCCAACCATCTACCAGTCCACCTACTTATCAAAGTACCAATCTAGTTATTCACTATCTAACAATCCGTCCAACTACACATTAAAAGGGAAAGGACTAAAACGATAGAGCGATTTATGCATTTATGATAAACCTTGATGTCAGCAGTCGAACTGAAGCCGTCCAACTGGTTGAGTAGCTCCAACATGGTGCGCTGCACCTCGCGGTCGCCAGCCTTTTCAGAGTCGAAACGTTTGGTTCCTGGGAAAGACAAACAAAGTTCAAAATGTGACAAAAGAGCAAAACTGGCGCGCGCGACAACTGAAACCTAAGAAACAGATAGATAGATAGTTAGGTAGATAGACGGTTATGTAGACAAATAGATAGATGGACAGATAGACGGACAGTAGATAGATAGACGCATAAACGGATAGTTATAGAGATAAAGTAGATAGACAGATGAATAATTATGTAGATAAGAAAGTAAGATTACTAGATAAATTGATAGAGAACTCCGGGGTAAGGTAGAGATATAGACGGAGTAGATAGTTTGAATGACAGATAGATAGTTACAGAAGGATAGATACCTGTATAAACGGGAAGGTAGATATATCAGTACATAGATGGGCGACGCGGAGGATACACAGATGGCAAAATGTATAGGAGTACAAAGATAGATAGAACGATTGTTACAATAGACCAACAGGTAGATATATAGACGAGTTGATAGATGGCTAGATAGAAAGACGGACAGGTATATAGCTAGACTGCGATACAGACAGATAGGTAAACATATGGACGGATAGATGATTCAGTTGGACTGATACGTACATATATATTCGGGTAGATAGGATAGATAGAATGACAGATAGATCGACTGATAGATAGAATAGGTACTTGGATAAACAGAAAGGTAGATATACCAATACACAGATGGACTAATCAGTGGACACTTACACGGGAAAATGTACAGAGGAACAGAAAGATAGATAGAAATATAGCTAGAATAGACCAACAGGTAGATACAGAGACGGGTTGATAAGACATCTTAGACAGAAAGACAGATGGGTAGATAGCTAATCATATAGGAATATACATAGTAGACGGCAGAGAGTTGGGTAGACTACTTAGGTAACTAAACATGTAGATAGGTAGATAGATTAACAGATAGATAGAAAGGTAGACAAAAACTGGTAGATAGATTCAGACAGCTAAATAGGTCGACAGACCGACCGTGATAGATAAATGGGTACACAGATACAGGTACATGGTAGTATATGTATAGATGGATAGACCAATAAGTAGGTAAAAGACGGTTAGTTGGACAGATGGATAGTAGATGGACAGTAGACGGATAGGAGATGGAAAGTAGATAGATAGTAGATAGGAATAGAAAGATAGACAGATGAGTAAATGTATGGACACGTAGCTAGACAATTAAATAGGCTGTTAATAGATACACATATATGTAGGTAACAACAAAACAGACAGATGGTTAGATAGATAGGTTTGTTGTTCGATAAGCTCTCGTATAGTTAGATAGTTGGATGGAAGTTAACAAAATTAAACAATTTACGAGCAGCCCGACACATGCGTACATAGGACTTCAAATAAACGAGCAGATAGGCAGACGAATAAATGTATGGACGGATAGACAGATAATTAGTACAGTGAGAGGTAGGTATATCGTAAGTAGGTAAATAGTAGACATACTGTTAGATGGACTGATAGAGGGTAGATTGTTAGGTAAGCGCTCAGATAGCCAGCCTAGATGCATACATGCAATAATAAGAAAAATCACCAGACAGACAGACGTACGCGTTGATAAGAGATTAGGCGTACGGATGGACAGATAGACGGACAGATAGATGGAAAGATAGATAGATAGACAAAGACGGCAAAAGACCAACCAATGGCGTCCAATTCGTCGATAAAGATGATGGCGGGTGCCTTTTCCTTTGCCAGGGCAAATGCGTCGCGCACCAGTTTAGCTCCGTCACCAATGAACATCTGCACCAGCTGAGGTCCAGCCAACTTGAGGTATGTCGACTTGGTCTGCGCGGCACAGGCTCGGGCCAGTAGCGTCTTTCCCGTGCCGGGGGGTCCATACAGCAGCACACCCTTTGGCGGCTGAATACCCAGGTTGATGAAGCGCTCCTTGTGCGTCATCGGGAGGACGACAGCTTCAATCAACTAAACGAGCAGAATTGATTATTATTTACTAGAAATTTATTACTTTGTAACGGACAAACGGTTACTATCATATACCTCTTGAATTTGCTTATCTAAACCACCGATATCCGAGTACTGCTCGGTAGGCCTTTCGTCCACTTCCATTGCCTTGACGCGCGAATCGTATTCGGCCGGCAGGGTTTCGAGAATAAGGTAAGAATCTTTATTGACTCCGACCAGGTCGCCAGGCTTCAACTTCTCAGCATCGACGAGACCAATGACGGGGAGGAAATACGTCTGGCGTGTCGACGTCTTGATGACAGCGCACTTGCCTTTCCTCTGAGAGTCAAGGTCGACGTTGGCGCCGTCCTCCTCTCCGAGGTCCTGCGGGTCGACATCCAGCAACTCGATGACGTTTGACACGAGGTACGGGAGCGTTTTGTTGACCTTGATCTTTTCCGTGTTTTCTTTTATCTTCTCCTTCTGCGCCTGAAGTTCGTGTGAAATTCGCATGACTTCGCTCTTCATGATTTTGATTTCATTGTCGAGCAATCGGGTTCGACTGACGATTTCGTCAGTTGACATTCGCAGCACCTCCTCACCGAGGGATTCCTGTAACAGTTACATTGTTGACATGCCAAATCTTGTTTAATGTTGTGAATATAAGAATTACCTCGCCATCCCAAATTGATTTATCTTCAAGGGTTTTGGTCGCAGCCATGATGATATCTTTACACACAGTGTTCCTACAATGAATCAACAAAAGTCAGTCAGTGGAGCAGACGACGCATTTCTCTATTGCGAAAAGAGTACTGATCTGGTGGCAGTTTCCGGTACTAGATTTCATAATTATTTACCAAAATTGGTGCTTTTTGCCATAAAAACACCTTTTTTCTTTTAAGATGACATACAGTGAATATTTTATTTTTAAACTGATATTAGAAATTCATTTATTTTAATAGGAAAAGATTTGCCGAAAGTAAGTACTGTTAAATGTAATGTGAAACAAATGCTTTAAATCTATAATTTAATCGTATAAGTTGATAATATTGTATAATGTATAAAATTTTAAAATACCATTAAAAGTCTATTTAAATGACATGACTTAATACATCAACATGACGCTATCGCCTTGGACCAATAGCAGAGCTCCACGTGACCACGTGACGTTTGAATTGCTGTCAAGAAGAACCCGAGAAGTATATCGTCTCCGCATCCTTCATACAGTTTCAGTCGGCCAATCTTTTCTGTACCTTTTAGAAAGGTTCTTTTGAATTTTTACTGGATAATTAAACAAACCATGTTTTCGGGTAAAACCGTTTTACTCGGCCTGTGCTGCCTTACCGTCCTGGTATCCGCTGCTGAAGAGAAAAAGGGACCCAAAGTTACCGACAAAGTATGGTTTTCTGGATTCTGTTTAAGTTTTATCATAAACTAAACTGAGTTTCTACAATTTTTTACTTTGTGCAATGTAGGTATGGTTCGACATTGAAATTGGCGGCGAGCCTGCCGGCCGCGTTGAGATCGGCTTGTTCGGCAAGACCGTTCCCAAGACTGCCAAGAACTTTGCCGAACTGGCCAAGAAACCTGAGGGCGAGGGCTTCAAAGGTTCCATCTTCCACCGTGTCATCAAGGATTTCATGATCCAGGGAGGCGACTTCACCAACAAAGATGGTACGGGCGGTCGCAGCATCTACGGCGAACGTTTTGCGGACGAGAACTTCAAGCTGAAGCACTACGGCGCCGGATGGCTGTCGATGGCCAACGCCGGAAAGGACACCAATGGCTCGCAGTTTTTCATCACGACGAAGAAAACCTCATGGCTGGACGGACGTCACGTCGTCTTCGGCAAAGTACTTAAGGGAATGGTACGTCATCACTACTCGTCCTCTTTAACTAAAGAATACTAATTCAATTTTTTAAATATAAAAGGATGTCGTGCGCAAAGTCGAAAGCGGCAAGACCGACGGAAGGGACCGACCAGTCAAGGAAGTCAAGATCGCTGACTGCGGTGCTGAGGAAGTGGCCGAGCCCTTCGCCGTGACGAAGGAAGATGCTAGAGAGTAAATCGAGTCCGGCTTGTGTTATAATTTTTGAATAAAATAAACTGGTTCTTTCAATACTAAATTTAATTCGACGTTTCTTGAACTGTTTGTCAAAGTCTCATAAAAATGATTAGAGAAAATGATTAGCTTAACGCTGTTGACTGAAGTATGAAGATAAGTGACAAGTTATTATGATGATGATGATTACTATTATTATCATTACTGTTATTGTTGTTATATTATTATTATTGATTGTTATTATTATTATAGATACCTGATATGACCATTATGATTAAATACATCCAATGATAGTTATATTGAAATATGAAGAAAATTGACAATCTGTTCTGATGTGTATATGGTTATTGTTATATATATCCATATGATCTTTATAATTAATTTTGTCCAATAATAATGCAGTGCGATACACTTTCGATACAATTCATAGTTATAACTTTTCAAATGAAAACATTACTTTATATGAGCATTCTCTCAGGTGTAAGAGACTAGAAGTAGGACTATAGAGATTACGTTATCAACCCCGCTCCATAAAAGTTTACAACAAGTATACTTGTCAGCTAGATTAAGGAGTTTTTTTTTAAACAGGAAGTTTTTGTAGTCTGTTGAAAGCTAAAGTGCTGCAACAACCCATTCATTCAGCCTGCGTCTGTAGCGTATGCATATTTATTAATGAATATTAAGTTTAATTAGAAAATATATCTTGTGATATAATAAAGTATTATGCGTCGCAAAACAGACGAACAAGCAACAAAAGAGAATAATAGGGGACGGAACAAACAAATCACCAATCAACCAGCCAGGAAACAACCAGCCTAAAACCTGTAGGTTTGAGGTGCCTTATAGGGCACAAGAAAACAAATAGCCCAGAAAAATAGCAAAGAATTACCTGAATAAAACAAACAATCAAGCGAACAAACAAGCGCACGAACAATCTAACAACTAGTAAAAACATAACGAAGCAAACAAATATACAAACGATCAAACATAAAAGCAAACCAACAATCAGTAAAGCAAGTGAACAAAAAAAACAATCGGGCAACAAGCAATTAAACAAATGATAGAACAAACAAATAGACAAACAAGCGAAGTAACACACAAATAATTATTCAAAATATCCAAATACAAAAATCACATGCTCATAGCAACAAACAAACAATTATACAATTAAGCAAAGGATCAAGCAAACAATTGTAACCAAGCAGCAAGAAATTAAAGAAGCAAGGAAACAAACAAAAAATCAAACAAACAAACAATCGAGCAAAGTAACCTACAAACAACCAAACAAGCAGCAAGCAAGTAAACAAACAAGGAAACAAACATAAAAAGAAGAAAGCAGACGATAAAACAACAAACAAACAAACAGCCAAACAATCAAGAAACGAACAAGCAAACAACTAACCACGCAGCAGCAAGTTAACAAGCACGGAAATAAACAAAGAAAAAGAGGTAAGCGAATTATATAACAGCGAACAAACAAACAATCAAACAACCAGGCAACGGCAAAAGCGAACAACCAAACAAAGCAGCAAGCAAGTAAACAAAACAACGGAACAAACGAACAAAATGAGGAAGTAAGTAAATTACAAAACAAACAAAGAAACAAACAGCCAAGCAATCACGCAAAGAAAAGCAAACAACTAACCAAGCAGCAAGCAAGTAAACAACCAACGGAAACAAACAAACAGAGGATGTAAACAAACGATAGAACAACAAACAAACAAACAGTCACAAAATCAAGCAAAGGAACAACCAAACAACTAACCAAGCAGCAAGCAAGTAAACAAGCACGGAAACAAACAAACTAACAGAGGATATAAATAAACGATAGAAAAACAAACAAACAAACAAACAGTCAAACAATCAAGCAAAGGAACAACCAAACAACGAACCAAGCAGCAAGCAAGTAAACAAGCACGGGAACAAACAAACAAACAGAGGATGTAAACAGACGATAGAACAACAAACAAACAAGCAAGCAAGAACAACGTAACATTACAAACAACCATCCAACACTCCAAGCAAACAAACAAATCGCAACTAACCTTTTCCAAATATCATTGTCAAACCTTCACAATGATCTGTATAGATCTGAACTAAATTTAACAACTTCTTAATAACCACCATGACGTCCCTTTGTTAAATTTTCACGTCCAGTTACAGACTTTGAAGTTCAAATAAGACCTTAAAGGTATGTTTCAACAGTTCTGAGACTACTAACCGCAGTGTATTCAGCACCTTTAAAGGCAGTCTTAAATGCGCTAGACAGTTTAAAACTCGATTAGAAAGGGAAAATGCGGATGGTCATTCACGGTACCGAGCTCATCACAATGGCGGCCGTTGCAATCGAGTGAATCAATAAGAGCCAAATCTTCTGCCGAAAGACTGAAGTCAAAAATGTCGATGTTCTCCAGAATCCTTGATTTGGTGACAGTTTTAGGTATCACAGCAACACCGCGCTCCACCTAAGAAACCAGTGATTAATCAATGTCTTTAGACAAAGAGAGGTGAAACAAGCATAAGAAGGAACAACCAAAACAGTGAAGACGGTTCAACAAGTAGAATGGAAAGAAACAAACTAAAAGATAGAAAGAGGTGAGCAAGTAGAAAAAGAGACGCAAAACGGGAAGCAAACAAACAGTTAAACAAACAATACAACGAACAAACAGAGAAATACATAAACAAGGAATCAAACAAAAACAATCGAGCAACAAACAATAAAACAAAAAATAGCCGTACAAGAATACAAACAAACAAATACGCAAATAAGGAACCAAACAAACAATTCAACAAAAGTAACAAAAAACTTGACAAACAAGCAAACAAACAAACAATTAACAATAGATACTATAACAAAGAAACAGACAAAGAACACAAACATACAACTGAACAAGCAAACACGCGAACAAGAGAACCAAACAAACAACTGAACAGTAGACACTCGAACAAAGAAACAGTCATACAAGACTACAAACAAACAAGTAAACAAACAAACAAGCAAACAAGAAAACAAACAATGGTATAACAAACAACGGAACCAAGAAAGAGACCAAACAAACAACAAAGAAACACACAAACAACTGAGCAAACAAGAAACGAGTCGGCAAACAAACAACTGCAAACAACCTCAAGTAAAGAGCGCGATCAAACTAGCAAACATACAAACATTCAAACACTAGATTTTCATAAACCAAATGACACCAAAGAGGATTATGGATACGACCAAACAACCAGACGTCAAACAAACAAACAACCAAAACCACCAAGAGAAGCGCTAAGTACAACATCCGTTCTTGTACTGAAATAGCATATAGGTTTACCTGATAACGCAACAAGATTTGCGCAATAGTCTTCTCATATTTCAGCGCCAATTCTTTGATCTTGGCTTCTTCCAAAAGGACAGGATCGCCAGGTTTGGCCCAGGGTCGGTCCGGCGAAAACAGCGGACTGTACGCAGTGACGGTAACGCCTCTCTCCTTGCAGAAATCGATCAGCTTTGATTGGTTCAAATAGGGATGACACTCAACCTACATGGTTTAACAATAATAACAATATTCCAAATAAGAAAGGGTTTTAACAATTGAATTCTTATTACGAAACCTGATTGGTGACAGGTTTAATAGTGCAGTTGTCGAGGACTCTCTGCAGCTGCTGGCTATTGAAGTTCGACACTCCGATGGACCTGACGAGTCCCTTTCGAACGCATTCCTCCAAAACCTTCCAGGTGTCCAGGTAATCGACACTGGAGTAAATGAATTTTCCTTGTTCGTCTTTGGGAAACAAACCAGCATTTTCCTAAAATAACAAATATCAAAATAACAATAACACACTATTCCTTAGATTTTGATTAACTTTAATATAATTAAAATAACGTAGTATAATTCGTTCACCTTGTAAGCCATCGGCCAGTGAATCAGGTACAAATCAAGGTAATCGACACCGAGATCCGTCATGGAAGTTCGGAGGGCGGACTCGACGACTGCGGGATCGTGATAGGTGTTCCACAGCTGTTGTAAGGGGGCGGTTATTAATATATGCTGACATGTAGAGGTTGGCCTGATTACCTTGCTGACGATGAACAAGTCTTCCCGTTTCACGACGCCGCTATCGATCTTTGCTTTGACGGCTGCTCCCACTTCCTTCTCGTTCTGATAGACCATGGCGCAGTCGATGTGACGGTAGCCGGCGTCAATAGCGTCAGCGACAGCCGCCTCTACTGCCCCGGCTTTGGACTGTGCGGAAAATATAACATTATTCAATAAAACCCAAGTTAATGTTAGACTGAATACCAATACCTTCCAGGTACCCAGACCGAAAACCGGCATTTTGTAGCCATTGTTCAGTACAAGATCTGGGACGGTCATAGTTATGACAAAGTTGTAAACCTGGTTAGACGAAAAGACAGTAATAAAAGGTTATAATGTCAAGTGTGTTTATAACGCTACCCTGCGTAACACTGATATATATTCAGTCGTGAAAAATGCAGGTGTTTGCTTGCATTACACAGCAAATTTATTTTAATCAAAGAAAGGTAAACAGAAGATAAGATTCCAAGGTTTGGAGAATGACTGAACCTCTGCCTCTGATGCTATGTAAACATGACAAATGACAAGTTATTTTTCAGTATATAGATGATCTTAGTGATTTTGTAAGGCCTCGTTTAATGAATATTCAAGTTAAATTATACACGAGTATTTAATTATAATACGGATTCAATTTAATTCGGCCTTGAATGGTTGACGTACCTTACCTTTTGCAACAAGCAGACCAAGTGCTGAAGTGCGAAGTATAAATAAACAATGCAGCGTTGCCATGTTTCTTTTAACACACAATGGTTTTTCGCGTATAAAAATTATATCCAATTATCTTGATTTAACTACGTCTAAAACTTCACAAATACTATTTTAAAAAGTCAGTTGACGAAACGAATCCGGAGTTGGATATCAGACACAGTAAATTTAGGTATAATGCAGTTAATTATCTACTAACTACCGATTAATCTACTTATAGATACGATCCAAATATATATAAAACCGCATTAAATCTTGAGACTATTAAAGATATTACAAAGAAACTTAAAAGAACAAAATCGTTAAGTGAATTATGCGCTTTTGTTGAAATTGTGTCTAGTTTTCCCGAAAGAAAACGTAAAAGACCATAATTATGATATTGAGAGATCTTCAAGCAAAATTCTTCGCCATAAAACACTGTTAGAAATGTGAAACAGTTTGCCGAGGTTAGGTAGAGTTAACGAATTACCCGTTACTTAGCACCGATTCGTAGCTATCAAAAAGCTTTGTTCACAGGGCAGACAATCTAATAGCTTGTTTGTAAAAGGTATTTATACGTTTAATTGTCCTGGTTAGTGCATTATTAACTCAAGTTAACTTCTACATATTATATCGAACTAAAACAGCAAAACCTGTAATTAGCTCTCAACTGATAGTACAGCCTCGAACAATATAAAAAAAGTCTCTTGCTGGGGACAAGTTGTTTGCTAATTACTCCTACGCTTTCAAAGGTATAGCTACCCAAAAAATGTTAAATGAAAACCTGGTAGCACTTGATGCATTCTTAAAGTGTCGTTAAATTCGGTTTGTTGGTTTAGCCGAAATAAAATCCTAAAGGCTAGAAATCACAATAATTTTCCTCCATTCAGGATCTTTTTTTTTAACCTGGACTGTACTAGTAGGTTTACCAGAAGTAATTGGTACCGAATGCAAACTAATAATTAATTTACTATTAGATATGCAATGGTATTAGTAGTTAATAGTACATAGCAGCAACGCAGTAAGTGTAATACTACTTTGTATTAGCCAGAATGCACTTGTATATGTATGAATCAAAGGTTCAGCTGGACTTGAGATATTTTGTCAGACTATTATCAACCGTATGTAACAACGATTATCATGATAATACCTGACAATCTACAAAGAGTCATGTAAGGTTATAAGAATGCCATATTAATCACATAGGACGTTGTAATTTATCGTAGTTAAACTATAATATGTTTAAACAACGTCAGGTTTTATTCGTTTAATAGATTCTTATTAGATTGTTAATAGATATACGAAAGTTATAGTTCGTTACAAACCACCTGGCTTGAATTAACAGAAATATTTAATAAATTTGTTATTGCATATATAAAAAAGTAGTTAAGGTTACCTTTGAAAAATAGATTTCACAAACGTTGAGGAACCTAATACGGGGGGGGGGGCGAGTATAACTCAGCACACGGTATTATCAACTGGCGACGGACGAAAAAGTGCACTTTCTTCATACACGTCTAACGCCTAAACCGTTCAAGTATTCCACCCTGTGGGCAAGAAGACCTGACTTGAGTAAAGTGGTAGTTCAAAGGTAGCGCTTGGTTTGATATGGAACGCACTGCGTTTAATGGTTGACTAACATTAATATCAACATAACACAGTATAAACATTAGTATTATAACATTAAGTTTTATAACATATATTTAAGTTTTTAACATTAGTATAACCATAAACATAACTTGACTTGACATAGAACGCACTGCGTTCATAGGTTGACTAACATTATAAACTAGAGTGATTTGACATTAAACGCACTGCGTTCATAGGTTGACTAATATTATAAACTAGCTATTGTTTTGATATTGAACGCGTTGCGTTCATAGGTTGACTAACATTTTAAACTAGCTTGTTTTGATACTGAACGCGTTGCGTTCATAGGTAGACTAACAATATAAACTAGAGTGATTTGATGTTGAACGCCTTGCGTTCATAGATTGACTTACATGGCAAAACATAGTACTACCCTCATCGAGGAATAGTTTGTCTCCCTTGATTTCTTTTCTGCACCACAGTACAGTACTTACGTGGCAATAATTTAATTCAGTTTTTGTGTTCGCGATTTTAAACTCTCGCAGTAGTTAGATGCAGGTAATCTGGCTTTGTCTGCCGTACTTTAGATCCCATTTAAATAATGTTCAGTGAATGAATTGTCCTTTTTATTTGCTATGTGTGTTTGTAAGTAGCAATCGAATGAAGATGACTCTAAAATTATCTATTAGCTGGAAAATTTGCAATTGAAAAGAGGGCGAAATGTAGAGTCGACTCATGTACGACATGTGGGCAGGCAGTTGAGTCGACCGCAGTTGAAAAGAGCGTCAAAAGTTGGGTCGATTCATATACGACAAGTCGAGTCGAGTCATATAGGACACATGGGTACGCATCTGATTGGTCCGTAGCCGAAAAGCGTGCGAAAAGTCGAGTCGAGTCATATACGACACATGGGCACGCATTTGATTGGTCCGCAGTTGAAAAGCGCGCGAAAAGTCGAGTCGAGTCATATACGACACGTGGGTATGCAGTTGAGTCGACCGCAGTTGAAAAGAGCGTCAAAAGTTGAGTCGACTCATATTCGACACGTGGATACGCAGTCGAGTAGACCGCAGTTGAAAAGCGCGCGAAAAGTCGAGTCGAGTCATATACGACACATGGGTACGCAGTTGAGTGGACCGCAGTTGAAAAGAGCGCCAAAAGTTGAGTCGACTCAATATGTGACTCATAAGTACGTATTTGATTGATCCGCAGTTGAAAAGAGCGCGGAAAGTCGAATTGACTCATGTACGTCACATGGTGGGGCGAGATGGTGGGGCGAGATGGTGGACCGAGATGGTGGGGCGAGATGGTGGGGCGAGATGGTGGGACGAGTTGTTTGGGGCAACTTGGTGGGGCAAGTTGGTGGGGCGAGATGGTGGGGCGAGTTGGTGGGGCGAGATTGTGGGGCGAGATGGCGGGTTGACTCGCCCGCAGTGGAAAAGAGGGCGAAGCATGCCCGGACTTGTTTGGCTCCCATGTTAAGAGATAGGACAACGATTTAACATAGAAACAGATAGGGAATTTGAAAAGGTGGGAAGAAAAACGGGGAAAAAAAAGAAAAAAAAAACGTGGAGTGGAAAAAAGTGAACAATATGTCTCCATGCTGCTAAGCAATGGAGACAACTAGCTTGATTTGATATGGAACACATTGCGCTCATAGGTTGACTAACATTATAAACTAGCTTGATGCTTGACTTGACATAAACGCATTGCTTTCGTAGGTTGTCTAGGTAGCTTTGTTTGATATGGAATGCATTGCTTTCATAGGTTGACTTAACGTTATAAATTGAAAAAAATGTAGAGAGGCTCTACGAGATTGTACCTTTCATCCCTTTGGTGTTCTTTAGAAAAGTAATAGAAATACTTTTGTATCATTTATCTTTTATCACTTGTTTCAGGAAATTTGTAACACTGAAGGTACTGTCTGAGTTGTAATGCCGCCGAGTAAGGGTGCGCTCTTGCTGAAATTTGGTACAGGATAATAAAAAGTGACGTACAGTTTCTGGGACGAAGCACAAGAAGCCACCCGGTATGCTTATAGCCACCTGGGTTTATTACATTTGTGTAAACATAAATTAGCTTGACTTGAATCACATGTTTTCACAAGCATTATACTTATATCTTATAACGTGGCCATACTGAATCAATCGGGCTTGGGTCAAAAGACGTGAATTAACGCGGAGAATTCAAATTAAAAATTCTTTTTTGCTTATTTCGGCTTAATTTTGGAAAAAAGCGTAAAAACCGTCAATTCATGTGAGGGGGAAAACAGCTTTTGGTCTCTAGCTCCCCTATTTATGAAAACATTTTAACCAATAAAATTTATATTCAATTCCTCTTACTATGAAAAGCATTGTAAAAAAAAGAAAATTTAGAAACGGTTCATAAGCAGCTGAGATTATAAAGAAAAACTACCAAACTTTACTACTTTACTTTTTTAAAAATTACCCAATATATTAAATATAACAGAAATTAAGTAATATCTGCTTATTGAAGCCAAAATTCTAGAAATTTAATGATAAAGCACTAAGCAAAATGGTAATGTACTTGTTGGACTGAAAGTTCCGCAAGCGCATCTCACATCCCAGTGCAAAAAGTCAGCAGGTTTAACCAATTCTGGCTGATTATGAAGGCAGGGACTGCTGATATTCGCCCAAATCCAGTAGCTAGACGGGTAGCAGTAGGTCGTTCAGCAGGTCATTACCTGCTGTTTCTTGCATTTAAGATTGCAAACTATAAGCATGCACAGTGATATATTATTAATATACATATTATTATATTATATAACATTGATAAATTATAAATACATTTGTAGTCCTTTTTTTCTTTTGGTACACACTCGTGTTTATCATAATACACAAAGGACATTGATTAAAGTGAAGAGTACACAGGCTGCTAACAAGGAACAACCAAATTCCGATGTTTTGGGAGTTGCTTAGATTGGGTTCGTTTCGAAGGAAGATGAAATGATGAATAAACATGTGGTTTACGAACAAGTGTTCATGTTACATGGGGTCTGCAATACAAAATATGTATACATTCTCATTTTCATTTGCATTCAGATTTCATTGCATGCTTATTCAGGCAGTGGGCTAATAACCCTATCATCAATCAAAGAGCTATGCTGCGATCTAAAGAGCCGAAAAAAGGATTCTGAGATGCGGATAACCACATGGTAACTTTAAACTTTAGAATTTTATTGTTCAGGTGTTCCCACGCTCCGGTTTTCAGTTCAGAATTTAATTTATATCCAAGCGTAATCTGCTTGACTGTTATCAACTTTGCAAAACCTGCGATATAGCGATTACAGGGCGACCAATCAAAAAGATGCTTTGGGTTCTTGCTTGAGCGTCCGTCGAGTAAGTACAGTCCACAGCAGAAAAAAAACGCAGCAGTGGATTTAGGTATAGGAAATTAAAGGGCCTCTCATATCCATTCATACAGTTCCAAATGACGTGTTTGGACTTGTCTACGCCTTGTAAACCATACGCGAAAAATTAGCTAGGGGTAATTGCACTTTAATTTTTTATAAAAAAGGATGAAGAATGGATGGAACGGCTCTTAAACGCCCTATACCAAAATCCATGCTGAGTTATTCTCCAGCAAGAACCCTTTTTTCTCGCTGCAGAATGTACACAACTAAATAGATTAGAATTTACTAAATCAATTCTCGAACTAATAATATATCCTCGTATATAGAATATTATATTTTATGTGTACGTGTGCGTCTGTAAGTTATGTGTATGCGTAAACATGTTTAGGTATGTATGCACATGTATTGGGGAGCTGATTCTAATTCACTTTTCGCTGTACAAATTTCAGATTTAGATTAGATTAGATAGCTACATTTGAGACTAGGGAATCTGAATATTCCCAAGGTGAACCGAAACCGTACGAACAGTTGGTTCTGGTTACCTTAAATGTTATACAAACCAAACAATACATGTACACATACAATACGTGTACATGCATACCTAACTATCTACTATTCATTTTATACTATCATTATATTATATTAGTATCTATTAACCATACTACACCATTATTCACACTATGTACTTCACGTGCGCGTATTCATACACAGTACCCAATTTGTAGCGAAGCTAAACCAAAGCTAAAATTTGATGCGGAAAACTTGTTTAGCAACTATTACACATTTCCATTTTCCGACATCAGTAGGTGTTTAACTCGGTAAATGAAGATAATATAATTGACTGATTCTGGTTTCTGATTCTGGCCCAGTTGTTGCCGTTTCTAAACGAGTCTCATAACTGGAATAACCTTCTGTACTTCGATCTGGCTGTGTAAAAGTGCAGTGTTATCAAGAAGGGTCCTTCCGAGCGTGAGGATCCAACAATTTCCTAAAGGAACCGGGCCTTTGTTAAATGTTCTCTGCCCGGGCTTACCATTCGGGCCTAAGAATTTTCCTACTTTTTTGTGTGCCAGTGGCTTTCAAATAGGAAGAAAAGACGCGTGAATGCAACATGTATTTCAGAAAGCACTGCAGCTATTGTATGACCGAAAAATTTCAAGGTATACGGATCCCTTTTTTCAAATCTGTCCTGAACAGGAGATCACGAAAGAATCACTTTATGTAACACTCGAAGTCTTGGCAAATCTTCAGCAGATTATTCGTAAACCTAAGGGATTGTCTGACTTGAGCAACCATGTATGCGTGACTGTTTCTGAAAGGATTTCATTTCACTATTCTAAACTGGACAGAAGCAGCATATTGTCTTGCAAATTTGGAATTCAGCACTTGCAAGGAGCTATACTAGACTAGATCTTCATTAACTGACAGCTGGAGGTGTAATTAGTTTTACAGTTGCAGTTATCATAACTGCAGTGCAAAGTAGAAGTTTGATTGTACATTCAAACTACAAAGTTATTATTTAACTTATATTGCAACAACATTTAATATTATCTACATTCATATATCTAATGTATATATAACAAATAGTTCATATGTATATTAATATACAGTTACATTTCAGGACATTCATATCCAACACAAACGCAGCATGTTAATGAGTGAAACACATATTACATTCAAACAGGATAACTCCGAAGAAATATTGTACTTTGGGCAACCTGTAATACTAGATGGTATTTCCCATGCTTTGCATGGTAATTTATTGGTTTGTTCGAACTCGGGCACATGCATCTGCAGGACGGCTGTAGTAGATCCCACGAGTTTTAATGAAAATACCCCATAAAAGTAACGATTTGCCTCGTCGTTCGAGATCCTTCAATAATGTGGACATACCTGCGCACAAAGCAACCCAACCATCATGGGGTCTTTATTGAACAAGAGAGACTGTAGCCAAGGTAATGGCCCCACTCAGCGGGAAATAATATTGTTACTCTTATTTCATAAGAGCTCTGGACCCTGTATTTTCTTTTCAAATCTGTTTTTGGAGTTCGGTAGGAGTAAAGGCAGTGTTTCTATCAACCTCGGAATCTATTTGCTGTTACCATGATCCAGGACTTCACGCTTTCCTCACTTAGGCAGTAGTTTTGTCAAGTATGGGTGGTTTCGTATCACTTGATGCAAATGACGAACTTGCTTGTGTGCTGTGATGCAGTCGTACGCGTTCAGTTACTAAATTAAATGCCCTTAAATTTTCCATAGAGTAGCTGGATATATGATTTCACTGGTATATTCTCACCAATATTAAGGTAGAAGAACACTGTATGGTACATTGTGTATGAGGAACAGGGAAAGGTAAAAGAAATCATTGTTTATTTCGCAATATGGTTTGAAATGCACAACGTATACCGTGGGTGTTGGCTCCTTAGATGCCCCATGGTAACGAAATCTCTCGTCTAAAGAAGTGCTTCAATAAGCAATAAGGTTTGGGCGTGGATCAAATCATGTCTTACAAAACCTTTTAAAAAATCGACCAGACGCCATCGTGAACTCTTTCGACGTGCACGCGTACATGACAGGACTATAAGCGACACCGAGGAGGGTCACTTGACGCAGGACACGGTTCAATATCTCAGCAGATTCGCATTTGCCGACTACGTGAGAGCAAACGAGTTGATACATGTACGATATGCAACTCGGGACAAAAACGACGAGAACCGGCAGCAGTCCAACAACCAGAGTTACGGCCGCTCGCATTTCTGGACGGCTAAGCAGTGAAGGGCCCTGTTCCGAATGGCTCGCATTATCGCACGGAGTTCGATTTTCGTACACTGCCCTTCTCTTTGACTTGGAACTTTGAAGTGGATTGTCTTGGTGGTTACTAGGGATACCATTACGCGAATGAAAACTGGATGATCGTTGACTTCGGTAGACCAGCAGATAGTTGGTTTTTAGAGCGTTAGGGTTCCTGCGTAGGTACTCCTTCGTGAAGAGATAGATTTTGATCTGTAACGTGATGCATGTAGCATTGCTGGCTATAGTGTAGATGATCATTATGGAGAACAAAAGGCCTGATCGATGCGAGATACAAACCAAAGGTGTCCACAAGGTCCAGTAAGGAGAAGTAAAGATGGCTGTTGTTATGAGATACACTCCAGTTTGAAGCATGCACATGGTTTTAATCGTCACGTGTTTCTTGTACCACAGCGGTCGTCTCAAAGCGAGGTATCTGTCAAAAGTAGCCAGGGTAAGGCAGTTGTTGAGCATTCCGTAAGGCGTGCCGTAGAAAAGAGAGTAGATTTTACACAACACGTCGTCGTTGTAGATAAACGCAAGGTAATGGAATATCGCTTGAAGAACAATGGCCAAGTTACTGATCATAACGAATAGCCAACATAGATTGCGCGGGTTCCAAAGTTCCCGGCTGTGAAGAAAGATGACGAGGATTAAGTGATTAGCTACGAAACCGCCGACTATTGAAGTCAAATGAGAAATTCGCTCCGGCAGTGATTGGATTACAGGACCGGCGAAGGGTACGCTGTCGATCCTTGTGCTATTGGACAGCGATTGGGCCAGCTCCATACTGATTTTTCTTCCTTAAAAAGCGTATACAGCATGAACAAGCAGTTTTTCGGGTCCTGCTGGCAGCAGACTAAGAGAACTTTTCAAAACAGCTTGTGATTTATTGCTTCTTCCAAAATTGTTTGTACGCGCATGGCTTGAGCTCTCTGCTTTGATCTATTTCTTCAAGAAAACTGTAAAACGACTGTAAACGGAGAATTATATTTCAATGCCTAATCACTTTAGCAAGCTTGATAGATGAGGGAGAAACTGAAAACCGGAGCGTGGGAACACCTGAACAATGAAACACCATTAGCTTTGCCACGAGCTCGCTGGGATGTCTGATCTTTTGGAAGAGCACGGTCTCATATGTGTCCAAGCAACGTGTGTTTAGTGATTGGGCCTGGTACCTCTGTTGCTTAAGAGATCTGCAAATACTGTTACATGGTTTCTGTTGCAGTTGCGACGATACATACGACGTTCTTTGTTTGGCAACGGTAGGTAAAGGTTCTTACAATATGCAGGTATACAATCGGTTCCAGGTAATACAGCAGTATGCACTTCCTAAGAAATACATAATCTGCCTTGTTCGGAGTATATCGATGCACCACCTAGCGCCTGTTGAGCTCTTCAAGAATACCGATCTTACTGGTCTTGCCGCTAGATTCTGTTTTAAACCGCAGGGCTTTTATAGCTCGTTTATGTCCCCGACTGAGGTTGTTGTCAATAGACACCCAAAGTGAAAAGTAATTAACTTTTGGTGTATTGTTTTCCGAGAATTTTTCCAGTTTGTGTTGAAAGTTTTCTGCCAATTACACACGAATTAACTGACTTTCGTTTGCATACTAATTTTCACTTTCATTGTAATAATCAATATAGAAGATTTACAGATATTGCGCATTTTATTTTCGCCCACAAAGAAAACTGAACTTTTGTAATTACTCCTTTAGAAGTGAACGCGGAATTATAAATAACTCGAAATGCGCTAGCCTCCAAGACTACGATCTTATACTTACAATGCCTAAGTTGAATTTCCGCAATGAAATCAAGATCCATATCCGACAGCACTAATTGTAAAAATATAAATCTAGAGCTTGTAATGATCAAGTTTAGAGGCTGTCGTCTGTCAGACGTGATAATTGCCTCGCCCTCATTAAGGCTGTAACGGCGAGAAAGAGCGATGTATATTCATAACTGCTTTACGCTCTTTGACATGATAATGAAGACTTGACACCCATATAGAATATACGAATTAATCCTTTCAAAGCGATCGATTTCGCCAAGGACATTCAGACAAGGAACCTCTCTTCGTCCCCGAACACGATAGGAAACTGCTTTGATAAGGAACAAGCAATCCTGGCTGTTAAAGTCTTAAGCTGAGTACCATCGGCATTTTGGGGCTACAACAAGCTCCGTACCGCCAGTGCCTTCGTGGCCAAAGTGGGCACCTTATGTCACCATGTACCCACCACTAACTGACGTGATTAACAAATGTGAATTGATCATATATTTTACTGTAGTGGAAACTTGGACCGTTTCGTTCCCATCAAGGTTACAAGTACCCACTTCTGGTGACTCCCTCCCTTTTACTTCAACCTCTGCCGTCAATTTCATGCCAATTTCTACTTTTTATGAGTGCGAGAGCTTTTCCTTACATGATTCAACTATAATCTATATATGATTTGATACAGATATAAAATAATTTTGATTAATATACATTGTTTTGACAAAAAGGATCTGATAATTGACTGTAAAATCATCACAATCAGTACAAACCGGTTATTTGTTGTTCTTGGTAAACCTTTCAAGATCAGATTTCTGGTTTGTCAACCTTGTTCCCGTACATTTTTACGGGTTTACGATACGCAGAGCGCAATTTAATTGTGGGTCGACCAGCTTGAAAGTCTGAACCATACCCCGGTCACTTTTTGCACTTCTCTTTGATCTTGGGTGTAATCTTCTTTTAAGCTCGTTCAGTGTACATACCAACATACACGTCGGGGATTGGGTTCAGCTGGTAGATTTCCCTTGATTGATATAAAAATATAAGCAAAGCTTGTACAAGCATAGAATTAAAAGCTCTGTAGATAATTCAGTATGCTGTCTTACGTGATATTTGAATGTAATGGGGTATAAGCATTCTGAAGTATCCGCCGTCTTGGCGGCCTGGCAATCAACTAATCCATTCACAGTCATAGGGATCTCCGTCGTAATTTCTCGTACTATACTAACATTTAAGTAAAAAGATAATCTTTTAGTTAAGATACAAGTGTAAAACGTAATAAGAGAAAAAAATGAATTGTACCTTACGTAACGTCATAATGTATAAGTCCTATGAAATACTGGTAAGTTCTTTCGCTATGGTTACGCGGCTGTTCATGGTTTCCAAGGAGGGTTGGGAATAATTTTCAAACAGCGAGGTTGCTACACCACCCTTTAGTTCAGCCATTTGTCAACAGACGTGCTTGAGCGCTTATCTTTGCGGTAATCAACGTACGCTTGTCCGATTCGTAACTATAATCGAGGTGACGTTTAACCTGCAGAAAACCACAGGCGAGTATAATAGAAACACCGAGTAGTGTTCGTTGCTACCCTTTAGTACTGTTCAGTATAACCTTCTCTAGCATGAAATATGTGTGACTTCACCTACTCTAATCCTGTAGTGTATCCGCAGTGGTAACAACGCTCCGTGTCTGCTTATCGACAAGTACGCCATCCCATATTATTTCCAAAGAACGGAAACGGATTCTACTCTATTTGTTCTCCTGTGTCCTATTGGAAAGGACACCTACTCCCAAACACTCAAACCCCGAGCTGAAAAAGATAGGGGAACTGGAGATGGACATTGCAAACCTCAAGAAAGTAATTGCAAACCAGCAAGTCGGTGACACGTTCCTGGAAAACAAGCGAACTATAGTTCTCGCTGAATACCTAACCCGTTTTATTACCGAATCACTCCAATACTCCTTCAGACACGATGTTCCAATTTCCGCCTTTTGATATTGGATTTTTTTCGCTTTGGCTTTCTGCTTGTTTCGTTTCCCCTCAAGATAGTTTTTGTCTGCTGTTCATTGTCCAAAGTAGATTCAAGATCAAGTATGACAGGAAAAATGGTCATTTCGGGTATTTTCAGGAGTTTACGACTTCTACGTATAGTAGAAAGTAGCTTAGTAAGCTGCCATTTCGCTGATCCTTGTATCATTTTATGTCTGTTATATACATAACTACTTTGAAAGATGGCGTATTGGAATACACACGCGCTAAACTAATGAACTGCATTAATTAACTTGTAGCAGCCATTGCACTTTTGCTTCATTGCCTTAAATTTTTTTTAAAACTAACATGACATAGTCAGGAAACAACTTGACAGTTGGAAACCATAATCAATCTCCAGTAATGTTGATTACTCGGAGCCGCTTCGTAAACAGCCTCATGCCGTGTGGGAGATTTTCTTGTGCTTTCTTTTCCTAAGCTGATATCTTGTTTACCAGCCTGTAATCAAACAACTATTCAAATTAAATAGCTTTCGCTGTAAGGTAGACTATGGTTTCCGCCCTTCGGTTGTATGTTTTATCCTTAAATCTACAGGATGTTTACGCTTAATTCAGTAGCAGTGAATAAATCTAGAATATTAAAAACCGACCTGCAGTCTTTGTTTTCTCGCACAAAGAAATTGAATTTTATCGTTTTAGTAGTATTCACCCCTTTATTAAATTTTTTGCAAATACATTAATCGAAAAAGATTTATCAATAACTCGAGAAAGGTTAACCTGTATTACAAATAAATAACTTATAACTTACAATAATACTTCACACGTAAACAAGATACATATCCGATACATCATTAACTGTCAAGGCATTGATCTAGGTCTTGTAATGATCAAGTTTAGAGGGTTTCATCAGTAAGGCTCAGTAATAACCTCGTCCTCAATAATGTTATAACGGGGAGAAAGGGCAGCGATGTACATTTGTAACTGCTTCACGCTCTTTGACGTACTAAGGACGACTTGGACACCCATGTACTATGTTTGTGTTTCACCTTTTTTCTTTTTTCCTGTCGCGGTCCTATAGGCCGGCCAAATCCCAATACAACATAATATTACACGAAATAAAATATCGCTTTCAAAGCGATCGACATCGCAAAGGACAACAGAGAAAAAAAGCTTCCGGACAAAGAGGAAGAACTAGCAATCTTGGATGTGTATTCTGCCATAAATACGGATTGGAAAAAAGTACTGTTGTTTGCTTACTACTGGAAAAAGTTTTTCAAAGTTACCTAAAAAAAAGAATCTTGCTTACTAAGACACGTTGGATTTTGACGTCAACGACTGAAGTCAGATAAGAAGAGCATAAAACTTTAATCAAACATCATGTGTTGACATGAAAGGGACCAAAATTGAAAGCCTATACACTAAGGAATCACGTAAAGAACAGCGGTGAATTGAAACGTAATATTCATATCACAATTGCAGCGTAACGAAGTAGAGAATCTGGTCACAATGACCACACACTAAGCATGACAATGCAGCCCAAGCCAACTTCCTTGCCGGTGAATTATCTTAAGTCAGTCCTACTAAGCCAGCAGCGTCATGGAACTCAAGGTCCCATAGTGACCTGTTTCGTCAACAATGCAGTTAAACGGATTTGCTCTTCTTTCTGTTTTCCTCGTTCAGCGTTCAGGTCTTCTCTTTGCCGAACTTATTCCCCTACTAGTTTCAGGGTTTGCCATACGCTAAAGTTCGCGTAGTTATGTTACGGGTTAGCAAGTCGAAAATATGAGCCACACACGACTACCTACGCGCTTATCCCTGAAGTTAGAATTAATTGTATTTAAGCTGGTTCAATGTATATCTGTATTCAGGTCGAAAATCAGGATCAACCGGTACTTTTGTCTAGATTAGTACCCCCATGCAAAATTCAGACCAAGTTCAGATATCTGCTATCCTTTCTTACTCTTGCGGTTTCAGTATAACTTTCAGCATGCTTCTGCTTCTGGAATTGGCCCACATCCAGTATTTTCAGCATGCTGAAATCGGATTCAGTACGAGTAGGCATGCGTAGCAGCAGGTCGGACTTGGTCGTTTTTTTATAAATTCTCTTGCATTGAGCAGCAAGAAGCATGTTCATCATATAGCAGCATGCGATTCAGTAGGGACAGGGCATGCTGAATTTTGCATTTGAAATGACTGAAAACTTGTATAAGCACAAATCAAAGCAAAAGAGGATTACATATGCGATATACTACCTGGAGCAAAGTAAGGTAGAAACTGATATATCTAGTCTATTAGCTAGTTTAGTAGTATATATCCTATCAGTATAATCCATTACGCAATACTGCAGCATTTATGTGTTGGGTAGAAAATTATGTATATAGCGTTGGCAAGCTGCTTCGCTATGGATACAGTACGAGAGGTTTCGCAGGTTTCCAAGGAAGGGTTATAGTTTCAGCAGTTGTCAAACATATAGTAATGTTGCTTAGCTACGTGGATTCAAGTTCAGTCAGTTGTACGGCTCCTACACATGCACAAAAGTGAGGCTTGTAAAGTGACAGAATTAAACTAGACTGTTACAGGTTTTCTTATGCAATTATGTGTAACTGCAATAATGCCGAGTTTTCTGTAAGTGTACCTGACTACATTCTAGAGCAACTGCCATATAGCGTCTTGGACATCGAAATAACAAGCTTATAAGAACCTAAGAAGCTTCCTAACACTAATCCTATCATGGTGTTTGTAAGTCTGCTAGTCCTTTGCTACTCCTCATGTTTACCTATAGACGGTTACATCATCCCATACTCTGTTTCCATGGAACTGCCGGAATTTTACTTTGTCTGGTTCTTGGCACTCTTTCACAAAGGATCAAGTATATGCCTATCCCAACACACAAGACAAGATTTCCACTTAACCTCTCCCGCCTGCTCCATCCGTAATCTCTTCTGATACGAGTCGTCTTCTTGATTCAGTCTACCCTGTTGCGTTTTATGCGTTACTGTCACCGGTATGACACATGGTTTCCCGCTATACCTATAAGGTGAAATCGTATGTGATGTATGTAATCTGATTTTGCTACTCGTTTCCGTGCAGAAGGGGGATTCGTTGTAGATGAGTTTATTCTGAAACGTCTGTATGGTGAGTCTTTGGAAGTTGGCACTAATGTCGACGTCCGGGTTGTTCAAATCCGACTATCTGACTTACAGTTGGGCTTCCCAAGACACTACAGGCAGTTGTAACTCGAGCGACCGCTGTCCTTAGAGACGAAAACAATAATATCAGACCTTAAGACGGAGCTATACTGCAATTAAGAAGTGACTCGAAAAAAAACCAAATCCGTTTCCAGTGACTGTTTATTGTAAGCTGCTCTGTGAACAGTGAGAGATGTTACAAGTTTTCATTCCTCATAATTTGTGGTTTTACCTTGTTAACCAACTTGATCACATAGTTAAAACCCATTAATTCAAACTGCTTTTGCGGTTTTAAGTCAGGGCAGCCTGTGGGTCCCTTCTCTGTTGAATCTCACCATTGAAACCTCCGCGCTTTTTATAAGTGCGTTACAGAGTATATAAGAAGTGTTTATCACGAACATTACAGGTTTACGGTTTGATGCTGCATGAATTCAAGTAGTATATCACTGACGCTCACCGCATGTCAGCGACGTGCCTTTCATCTAATGAATAACCCCAGTTTAAGAGTTATGTTTCATTTCAAGTACCAATCGCATAATTGACGTTTTCGGAACACAATTTCTCATTAGTTGCTAAATGTTCGGTATGTGTAAGTTGATGTTTCACTCGTGGGCTCCTCATTGTATCTTAGATCTTTATACAATTCTCGCTAACGTGGTCTGGCTTTCTCTGTTGATTATAATCATTATATATAATCGATATATAAGAATTGAAGTATAGAAGTGTATAAAAAAACTATACATATTGAGATTAACGTGGTAAGTTAAACTTGGCTGTATTGCATTGTCTTCGCGATTTTTAGCCAATTCATATTCAGTAATATTATTTGTCTAGGTTTCGTTTAGGCCTGGTAATGATAATTTTTAAACAGGCTTATAATAGCCTCGGCTGTGATAACAAGAAAGAGTGATTTCGCATTCTTATTTGCTTTACGCTCAACGAGGTGCAAGCGAATACTTGACAGCTATTTATGAATGACATATTGCTGCCGAAGCGATCAATAAGGTCGAGGATAGTCAGGCAAAGAGTCGCCGGATGTGTCAAAATTGCTATGCGGACGAGCTAGCCCAACTGGAGCAGCGTGTAACCAAGTCTTTCATGTTGTGTACACTCGCATCTTGAAGAGTTTCAGTTCCATTACAATAAACTTAGTTAAAATTTCTACTACTTGTGAAGATAACCTCATTTTGTCTACACGAAGTGATTTATTGGTTTGTCGAGAATGAAAATTTCAAATTTTTGAACGGACACGCCATCCACATCTAGAGCGACACAAATGGATTCTAGCTGGGGAGAGTTGATTGCTTATGGCTCGTACACTTTCAAAGATATAGAAACTCACAAAATACTGCATGTAGACTTGGAAGTGTTTAATGCACGCTGAAAGTTTCGTTAAAATCGGTTTGTTAGTTTGACCATAACACAATCTTAAAGGTTAATATTTACAATCATGGATTTGTTCAAGTTAGACTATGTCGCTCTTGCAAATGACAAAATACTCTTTTGGATCAGTTCACTATTTTTTTAAACTAATCCTTATTAAGTGTAGAGACACTGATCTCATCATACTTTCATGATTATTCACAAGAACTGAAATTACACGTGGTGGTTCCTAAATATGACAGAGATTAACCGTTTTCAAGCCATGTCGTCTGAAACTGGTAAAATAAATTGCAGCTTGAACGTTGCCTTAACAAACATTAATAAAAGCCGAGTGAACGGAAATGATCATAAGGTTACAGGCACGAAAAAAGCAACTGATATAAGTAGATAGCTCGAAACTTCAGTACAAAACCTGTACTGACCAGAAAGTAACGAGATCAAGGTATGACGTAAAAGGCGATGGTCAATTAGAAAGTAATCTTCTTAGCACAAATGCAACGTAATGAAATAGAGGCTGTGATTACAATGACCACATACTAAGCATGACGATTCAGTCCCAGCCCAGCCAATTCCTTGTAGGTGGATGTCCTAAGTCAATCTTGCTCAGTTAGGGTTTCGAAACTCCCGGTGCGCTACAGTCAACTCACAGTTAGGCCGGATATTAGTTTTTTCCCTTCTATTTTTCGAGTTCCAATCTATGTTTACCAAACTCGCTTTCCAGAAGTGACCTATCTATATGTCTATCTATCAACCCATCTATCTATCTGTCTATCAATCCATCTATCTATCTGTCTATCTGTATGTCTATCTGTCTATGTGTCTGTCTGTCAATCAATCAATCAATCAATCAATCAATCAATCAATCAATCAATCAATCAATCAATCAACCAATCAGTCTATCTATCTATCTATCTATCTATCTATCTATCTATCTATCTATCTATCTATCTATCTATCTATCTATCTATCTATCTATCTATCTATCTATCCATCTATCTATCTATCCATCTATCTATCTATCTATCTATCTATACCCTTCCAGTTCAGCCAGTCGTAAAGTTTGCAGTAAAATTCTGCACGTGCTCGAACGCGCGTATCATAATTATCATAATTACTTTTCAAGTGCGTATACTCTACTTATTTGACTGATTAACTATACTCAGAACAGACACTTAGCCTGCGAGGAAAACTGACTAGGTGACCATACAAACTGCGTAGCGATGGGATCATTGCTACTCTAGAACTGTTAGTATAGCCTAATCCAGGAATACAAAACTTCAGTAACCTCCTTTTACCACAGTTTATACAGTGTGTGATGGTCTTCACTACTCTCTTCTAATAGAACAGTTACATCATCCCACACTCTAAATTCCATAAAACTGTTAGAACTTTGGTTTATTTGCTCTTCCGCTCCGTCTCATTAAAGATCACTTACTTTACGCCCACGACACACGACATCAAGATTTCCGCTCAGATTCGCCTGTCTGCTTCGTACGGTTCTCCCTGAGCAGCCTGGTTTAATCAAGTCTACCCTATTACGTTTTATGCGTTCATATGGTACACGCATGGTTCCTTATAGACAAGGCGCGATATAAACATTCTTGCTTTGAAAGATTACCTGTCTCGGGTAGGTGTTTTTAAAATTTTCTTCATGATTAAAGGATTGGCGCTGCATGCTCAAGCAACCTAGGGGATGTCAAATAAGAGATATACTGCCAAAGTATTCATGCTTTGAAGGCTTACTGGAAACCTTTTTTACGAGAAAAAAGATGTCAACTATGTATGAAGATGCTAGACAGGCTCACTAAGTACTTGTTAATATTCAAATACGCACGTCAGTTCTCTACAAGTTCAAAAAAGAGGAACATTTTGAAAGTTCAAACCAACCAGTTGTATTCAATATAAGTACTGCTTGCACGTAAAAAGATGGAGATTGTTTGATATGGACACTTGAGTACAAGGAGAAACTTGGAATTGTCCGTACCATAAGGGCTTCCCCATGCAAGCGGCTGGTTATCAATCGAGTTCACAAGAGTAAGTTAACAGATGATACAACGAGGGAAAGTCAGCCTTTCAGATAAAACGTCTCACAAATCGTTTAAAGGCCCTCTGGAATTCTTTGCAGGTACAACAGTAAATCACTGGACCATAGACGACATTGAAAAGGCTGATCTGACGGGTGATTGTAAATATAGTGTCGATGCTTTCACAGCTCACCAGCTTGTACGTGCACATGAGTCCTGCAACAGATGTTATGCCCGTTGGTAGTGACACCACCAAGATTGGATGGGTACCGATGAGTAAGGTTAACGCTGCCCGGTGTTCTGGTCGGCTTAACCGGGATCCTCTGCTGCTGGTCACTCTTGTACTTTCGATAATCGAAGGTGATTTGCTTCTCGGTGTTTTCTCCCTCAGGGTCTGCGAATGCACACTGGAGGCTATGTTGCTTCGGTACATGACTAGGTAGGTACTTCTGTAAGCCGAAGGGTTGTTCTTGAAATAATCCCGTGCCATGAAGTAAATCCGTACATGCAAGCTTATGCTTAGGGCTGTTTCAGTTAGACACAAGAGTACCACGGCGTTAAAGTACTTCCCTGAACGTTGGGTACGGCACTGTAGGGGTTCAATGAGAGTCCAGTAAGGTCCGGTTAAGTAAAGACACGTGCATGTCACAATAGCCAGAACAATGGCGAAAATCTTCTTATTGGTAATCTTCTTCTTATACCAATTAGGCCACTTTAAAGCTACGTATCGGTCCAAGGTAGATAGTGTCAGGAGGTGATTGAGTTGACTGTAAGGAATGCCAAAGAAAAGTATGAAAACTCGGCAAACGGCAACGTCTTCATACACAGCGGCTAGGAAATGTAACGCTGCTTGGATTATTACGGCAAGATTATTGAGCATAACGTAAAACCAGCACATGTTCCTCGGGTTCCATAGTTCTCTACTTCGACTGAAAACTAGTAGAACCAAAGTATTGGCGAGTAAACCGCCGAAGACTGAAATCAGATGAAACGATTTTTCTAAAGGATGAGGTAACAGTGGTCCCGAATAGAGAACCTTTTCCGTGTCATTCATGGCGAACACAGGTAAGGTGTCTTAGGTTTGCACCCAATTGAGCAACTGTAGGCAAGCAGCTCGTCACCTAACGATTTGAAGATACTTCGGTGAGTATGATGCGCATGCTTGACCTATCGTGGCTTTGTCATTGAACCTTTCAACGATATCTATCCTGTGTAAGCATATAACTCATGATGGGCTGAAACAAAACAAACCGCATCGAACTGAATCATCTTATCTATTTTCAGTTACATGTTCATTCATTCTTGACAGGATCAGGGATTCTCTTCCATTCATACTAACATCCGATAAACCTTTTCAAAAGATTTTTTTTTAAATCATTGAAGACTGTCATCCTAAAAACACGCACGCTTCTTTTATACAAGATTTATGATAAGTGAATTTCCTTCTCCGAGGAAAGCAGCTTATAAAAAGAGTCTCCTTACGCCTACTGAAAAATGTAGAAAAAGGAGGAACCCAGCATTCTCTCCTAGCCACAGCAGTTTTAAGTTGGGGACGACCAGCTTATGAAATGCATTAATAATAACAAACTTTACTGGAACCCGTGGAACCTTTAAAAATTTCTGTCCATCAATGTTTTTCAGGTTTTTCAGAAAAATTATAACTGGTTGGTGCTATATTATACATGGGTAACCTGAAGCCCGATTCTTAGCCATCATGAATAGTGTAACTCTGACCACATAGTGCATGTCCAAGTAATAATGGATGCTTAGCAGAAGTACCGTACCATTGTAGTATGTTTACTTCATACACATGTCGGCAGCACTCTTTAATAATACCGATTGACTTAAACCCTCTTTACCACAGAATTACAAGTCGACATGAAAAGCAAGGCGTTTTCTAGTTTACCTAGATTTTCTAAACGGTTCCGCTTGAAGATACGAGAATAACGCCAAGTTTCCGTCACTTTATAGCGCTAAAGAAAACGGACTTGAAACAGTTATAGTTTGGTTTTCATTAGAAAACAGAAGAAAACTACCAAGCTAAGTTATATGGAGGCAGCAATGTAGCATTCAATTAGCCAAGGAGGGGGATATCGTTCAGTGAAAAGGTTCTCTTACATTACGCAATCAGGAGTGTTTCTTGGTGTATCACTGGCCATTCTAGCTTTCAACCAGCAACATTCGGGGGAGATTTGCCTGCTTGCATCTACGTGCTCTAATTAGGCCTGGTCAGTAAAACCTCACAAGACGGATGAGGTAATAAGAGCTTAGATGCTGGACTGAGCGACCGTTAGAACCTTGAGTGCATTCTTCGTGTAACTAACATTCTTGCATTAAGCTTGCAGGCGGTTTACGTGACGTTAAAAGAGTGCAGGCTCCTTGGACAGGGTACTCTAGTTGAAGAACGGGGAAAAGTAATTACTCCAGATTGTGAAAGTGTTGTTGTTACGCGTTATAATAACATAATAGGTTGAAGAATAGATTGATAGGCACGTGGACAGATAGACAGATGGGCAAGCAGACAGATGGATACATAGATACATAACAGATAGATAGATAGATAGATAGATAGATAGATAGATAGTGTAGATAGATGGGTAGATAGATAGATAGATAGATAGATAGATAGATAGATAGATATATATAAATAGAAAGATAGATAAATAAGTAGATAGACAAACAGACAGATGGATGGGTAGAAAGATAGATAAACAAATCATAAATAGGTTGATAAGTAGTTGGAAATAGGCAGATAAACATATAGATAGATGGATAGATAGAGAGCCAGAAGGTAGAAAGATAGATAAACAGATCGTGGATAGGTTGATAAGTAGTTGGAAATAGGTAGATAGACTGACAAATAGACGGATAGATAGATAGCCAGGTAGATGGGTAGATAGTTATATAGATAAGTAAATAGATAAAGAGGTAGAGAGAGAGAGAGGTAAACAGGTAGACAGATAGATAGACAGACAGCTAGTCAGAAGCTGGATTGGAGACTACTATTTTATTCAGTATACTATACATTAGAGCACTATACCCTTGAAAAGTGATGCCCACTTCAAGCGAATTCCTCAAGCCTGTTTGTAACCCAAACATATCCTTCCATCCAGAACGAAGGTTACTTTGTTCTCCGATGAAAACTTTGTTAAGACGCTAAGTCAAACTGTTTCTTGTTGAATACGCGTCGGCATTATAGGTAGACGTGACCAGTGGCAGGTGACCGACCAGGAAAAAAATTTCATTCTTTTAAGCATCGATCGTGGCAGACAGAATTTCTTGAGTATTGCTGGTATTGTATCGCATTGCTTGTGTTATTACACGGCTATAGGAGACATAAAAGTTTCTGATACGGTTAATCAAATACTACTATTTCTCATTTAATATCCTTCCTCCATAGTTGTGTAAAATAACTTTCAGTTCAAGAAGAAGTCGCATCCCGGTATGACCCAAGCAAGATAGATAGATAGGTAGATAAATAGAATATACTTAATAATAATAATATATATTTAATATATATAGTTAGTAGAATTCAATTTACAACTAAAGCCAACTGCTGGATGACAAAACCCGCTGATATTACAGCAGTGGTTAAAACCGCGTTAAGTTTACGTCCTTTGTTGACGTATATATTTTAGTACCTCATTTTCCAAAACAGCTGAAGCTTTTTCAGAATATCGACCAAGGCGTTTTATCTTCCTGTGCCTGAACGCATTGCGGTGTTCTCACTTAGCATGGTTCATTGTTTATGTCTTTCTATCTTTTAAATGGATCTATCTTGTTGCTGCTGCTATCACAATACGATACGGTTGAACTTGCTATGCACGTGGTCACCATATGTATTGTTCTATAAAGCCGTCACCTTAGTTCCTACGTGGTTAACCAGTCATGAATAGTTATATGGAGGATCTTCATATGATCGTGGTACTCGGTGCGTAAACCCATCAAAACCCGTGCTCATACAAATCCGTTGAACATTTCAGTACATTACCTTGGCGACCGGGCCGGCCCACTGAGAAATGTACAGTCCTCAGCAATTAAAAAAGGGTTGTTACTTGGGGAAGTTGATTGCTTATTGTTCCTGTACTTACAAAGATATAGTGACCAAAAAAATACCGAGTGCAGGTCTAATGATACTATATGCAATCTTAAAAGTCTCGTTAAAATCGGTTTGTTAGTTTAGCCAAAATAAAATCCTAAAGATTAGAAACTACGTTTCCTCCGTTCAGGACCCTTTTTTACACTAGGCTGTACGAACGGTCAGCAAGTTAATAAATCTGAACACATCAAGGAAAAAGCAAGTGCGAAAAGAATAGTGTTAATCGCATATTGAAGGGAAACGCAGGTATAGTTAGCGTTACGATACAAAAATCACCAGCAATATAAAAATCTATGAAACAGTCACAAGTCATCTATAACTTGTTAACACATTCACTTTAAGACAGTTTAAGAGAAACAAGAACTGTGGTAGCAGATAACTGAAGATCCAGGAGAACGATGTCTATGCCATCCGATGGTCTCGAAGTCTTTGGCTCTTCTGTAGATATCAAACTACTTTCAGTCTATCTCAAGTCTATCCGTATCATGGGCACAGTTTCACGTTTAGCCTTAAGACGCACAATTTGCTATAGGGAATATAGATGTATAGCCGCCCTCGCTTAATATTATTCCTCAAGGTCCTACGATCTGATCACTGCCTTTCGTAAACAGGAAAGTGAATTCATTTCATTATACCGCCTGCCAGATCGACCGGGTAAGTAGTTTATCTTGCTCCGCTTCAAGAGTAGACAGAACATCGGAGACGGTCTTTCTCATTACGTGCGTGCTCCCGCTTAGCAATATTTTTGTGCCCCGAGTGTAAGGTGAAAGAATTCTATGAATTTTATTATCTGCTCTGCTTTTGTGTCAAACCAGATGTCTGAAAACGAGGTTGAGGGTTGGTAGCGTAAAATTCACCATCTACCTACCTTCCAACCTAGCTCATCTACCTCTACCTATCTGTCTGTCGGTCTGTCGGTCTATCTATCTGTCTATACTGTTTGTCTATCTGTCTATCTGTCTGTCTATCTGTCTAGCTGTCTGTCTGTCTGTCTATCTGTCCATCTATCCATCTGCCTGTGTACCTGTCTGTCTGTCTGTCTGTCTGTGTCTGTCTGTCTATCTATCTATCTATCTATCTATCTATCTATCTATCTATCTATCTATCTATCTATCTATCTATCTATCTATCTATCTATCTATCTATCTATCTATCTATCTATCTATCTATCTATCTATCTATATATCTATCTATCTATCTATCTATCTATCTATCTATCTATCTATCTATCTATCTATCTACCTATCTATCTCTCTACCTATCTATCTAACTATCTATCTTTTTACCTATCTATCTCTCTACCTATCTAATCTAACTATCCGTCTATCTATCTACCTATCTATCCATTCGTCTATATCATCTGGTGCCGGGTTTGAAAGAAGATTGAAGCAGGAACCTCGGTAGATGTTGATAATAGATTATGTGAGCTAGAAGGAGTTTGAGAGTGACGATGAGGAAGTTTGCGTCCATCCTGTGATATATACTCCCATTCCGGTCTGTAACGAGTTTATGTTTGTCATACTGCGCTACGTGATAGAAGTCGCATAATAGGTGAATATTGATTAAAAAGGGGTTCTACGCTTTGGTACAGAAAGCTGATACGTCTCTCTCGCTCGGTTCGAGTCTGTCGCAGTAGCCCTCTTTCTGAAACGTCGTTAAGAGAACTGCCGTATATCTGATGTCGATAGGATACTGTCAACGTCTGTGGGGTCTGTACGCGAGTTCCACCAGGTGTGCTTTTCTATCTCTGGCCCTTTGGGACGCCGGAAACGCTGTACCCGGCTGTACCGTCTTTATCTCAGTTGGTGAACGCTATGCTTGGAGTTGCTGCAAACGAAACCGCTAATTTTTAAACATGCTCTGACACTTTCTTGTTTCGAAATTTTACAAGTGCAACGGAATCTTGGAAGATATTTTCACAGCTGAGATTTGATCGGTAATACAACAGGGTTTCACTTAGTTTCATCACGTTTGACCTAGTAGTAACAAATCACTCGTTTATGAAGTTGTATCCCTGTTCCCCTTACCACTGCTTACACCTAGTGCCGATTTTTCTGGTTGCTTTGCTTTGGTTCCCACCATAGTTACTCCCTCTATCAGTTAACGGAGCTATATGTGTGTCACTATCAAACTGGACTCGATTCAGGTTCGACAACAAATACCCAGGTTCTACAATGGGTAAATCCGTATAGCTTCGCTTAGGCTCACCGTAGAGCATAACATAGAGACGCAACGGTACTGGGGTTTCTTATCTACCGGCAGCTAACAATAGTCTTGTTCAAACAAAGCTAACTATCGATGATGGTAGCTCTAGTTACCAGTAATGACACTAATGGTATGATACTAATATTAACTATCATTTGGCCATATAATTATTAAGTATATAGCTCGGTTTGATTAAGGGATTCGATAATCTGGACTGAGTGAAATGTTAGTAGTATAAAACCGTATCCCTATCTCAGAGAGGCACTGGTCAGTTATCACCGACCGCTTTGGTTAGAATAGATTCCAGCGACGGTCAGCAGGTATTCGTGGTCAGTTACCACCGACTGCCTTGGGCAGTGTATGGTCAGATCTTGCCTATGTGATGTATATGAAATACAGGGACGTGTGTAAGAATCATACGGGATCTGCACAAGAGAAAGGGCACCTGTTGCTTACTAATCCCAAAAGCGGATCAATAGTTTTGACCTACAGCAGCGACTTATCTATTAGATTCGGTTGTGACTTCCAGTATACCTCTTTTCTTTGCTTGATCTCTTGTTTTCAAACTCACAGTTGATCAATAACATAAACGGAAATCAATTTAGAACTAGTTTAAAAGTTCAAGATGGTTCGTATTTTACATATCGTATAATAAACACGACAATGTGCACAAAATGTTTATAGTGTTCTATACTATCTTTAGTATAAGAATAGCAAATAACAGATATAAACATAGTACTACCCTCACCGAGGAATAGTTTGTCTCCATTGCTTTCTTTTCTGCACCACAGTACAGTAGCTATAATTTAATTCAGTTTTTGTGTTCGTGATTTTAAACTCTCGCAGTGGTTAGTTTTAGGTAATCTGGCTTTGTCTGCCGTACTNAAAAAACATGGAGTGGAAAAAAGTGAACAATATGTCTCCATGCTGTTAAGCAATGGAGACAATTAAGATAATATTATAATTAACTATTACACTTATTCTTTTTTTATGTTTCAGATGTAAGAATGTTGAACATGTAATTTCAAAAGCTCCAAGAGTGTAGATGTACATGCAATCTAACATGGGTTAAATCGATACGGCCTTAATTTTTTTCAAGTCCGTAAAGCAGGACTAGATACTAAAGTTGAATTCGGAGAATGTTTGATTACACAACCTCCGCGTCGGAACAGGTGTGAACTCGGAAGCAGGTACAACCGTTTAAATATTCCATCAAACGGTACCGGCTCTCTGCTGTTACATTCTCTTTGTTGTCTTGTGTGAACCCGTGTGAACCAACAACTTGGCTGCAGAATGTCAATCGCATCTAAATAATTCATCGTAGGATAAAAATATTAATAAATTATTTCAGTTTTAACATGAACTTTTAGCTTCAACAAACTTGCTATAGCAGACAGACTTTTCTGTACCACAATTTTACTGTATACACCAAATGCAAAAACCAGCAGGTCTACCAGCAGTTCAACCGTAGCTCCATGGTTCCAGGCGGGTTGCTTATGGAGGCAGGAACTGCTGGAACTGGGCGATATTCGTCCAAATCCAGCAAGTCAGACGCTTAGCAGTAGGTCGTTCAGCAGGTTCCTCGACTTGCTGGTTTTCGCATTGGAAGACACGCTAATAAAGGAAGCTGAATCAATATAACTGAAGTAAAAACGTCCGTATTGCACGTATTGACGTAACACAGCGTTTTGTTATTGACAAATGGCTGTCGTAGTAGTGTATATAGGCAGTCCTTCAATTAAGTTCAGTGCTTCACAGAAGTCTTCATTAGCCTCGATTCTGTAGATGGGCACTTTAGCAGACCAAAACCGCTTAGTTCTCCGTCTTTCACCCAAGAAAGGGCGCTCTTTAACGACATAAAACTTGTTCGGCTGTTTCTAGGTTACAGAGAGCGCTACAAGGTTATCACAGTGCAACAATTAGTCTCTCATAATCAGTCGGTGCAACTGGTAGGGTTTCCTTGCTTCACTGTAAGTGACGGGCAGACAGATCCGTAGAGATTAGTACTTAGTACCTAGTTTGTAAATGAATGCTCGGCCATTTGGTGGGATCTTTCAAAGAAGCTTAATAGAACACAGCTTTTAACAACATAAATAGATAAATAAGTAAATAAATAATGAGTTGGTAAATCAAAATAACAATCCAACAAATAAAACACAGAATGTAAAAAAAAACAGATAGGAAAAAAGTCTAAAACATTGTACTACCTTCACCGAGGAATAGTCTGTCCCATTGCTTTCTTTTCTGCACCACAGTACAGTACTTGTGTAGCCATCATTTAATTCAGTTTTTGTGCTCGCGATTTTAAACTCTCTCGCAGTAGTAAATTTTAGGTAACCTGGTTTTGTCTGCGGTACTTTAGATTCCATTTCGTAATACGTTCAGTGAAGGAATTGAAAATGTTATTTGCAATGTGCGTTTGTGAATAGTAATGGAATGAAGATTCTAAAATTATTCATTAGCTGGAAAAATTGCAATTGAAAAGAGGGCAAAATGTCGAGTCGACTCGTATCCGTCACGTGGGTAGGCAGTTGAGACAAGCGCCGTTGAAAAGAGCGTCAAAAGTTGAGTCGTCTCATACACGACAGGTGGGTTCGTAGTTGAGTCGACCGCCATTGAAAAAGGAAACCCGCCCAATGCTTGGGCAGTATATAGACCGTAGATACTTAATGCCACTGACGTTTTCTTTAAATCAATAGAACACGCTCGTATCTGATTTATGATGTTTAAAATCATCATATAGTGTAAGTGTTAATCAGTGATTATTTATCAGTCGAGTGAAAAGCCTATGCCCAGCGCCGGAAGACAGGAAATAAATTCCGAGTATCAACGAGCAAGTTGCTTATGCATTATGACGTGATGCTCCATACGGCTATTTCTCAACAACGAGTCACAAAATGACAAACAGTTTTAAGCAAAACAAATTCTTATTTGTTTCTTCAAATGTTCAGTGTTCAGTTGTTGCCTTTCAATTCGAGGAACAAGAAAGTCGAATTCAACCACTGTTCACAGCTCAAGAGGCAACGTGCCGGACTGGAAATCCATAGGTTGGGAGTTCAAAGATATATAGGCCGTGATACGGAGTATCTCCGGTCTATAAAAAGCGCCCAAAGTTGAGTCGACTCATATACGACATGTGGGTACGCAGTTGAGTCGACCGCAGTTGAAAAGAACGTCAAAAGTTCAGTCGACTCATATATGACACATGGGTACACAGTTGACTCGACCCCAGTAGAAAAGGGCGAAATGGCGGGGCGAGTTATGTACGAGATGAAGGGTACGCACTTGACTCGCCCGCAGTGGAAATGAGGGCGAAATGTCCTGGGCATGCCCGGACTTGTTTGGCTCCCATGTAAAGAGATAGGAGAAACGATTATACAGAAACAGATAGGGAATTGGGAAAAACGGTCGGAAGAAAAACGGGGAAAAAAAGAAAAAAAAAGTGGGAGTGGAAAAAAGGGAACACTAAGTCTCCATGCTGGTAAGCAATGGAGACAATTAAAAAAAGGGGAAACGGTTAAAGATAATCAGGGGAAAAAAATACTGAAATTTTAACCACAAAATTTCACGTGTATTACCACGAGAAAAAAACTGCATCTAAGAAACTCAGCACAATTCGAATTTAATTCAAGAAGTCAGATTAAGTTAATTAAGTTGATTACCAATGAACCAGCAGATCTACGTTAAGAAAACTGAGATTTTCTGGTAGTTTCGCAAGGCCAAAAACAAAGGACGAAAGCGGAAGTCAAAGCAAAGCGAACGGGTATTCTGGGTGAGAAAGCAAAGCCGAGGGTTCGGGATTATTTAGTGCAGCAGGTGTCATTGCCCGTGTGGGAATCATCCTCCATGCAGGAATCACCATAGCAAGTGGGTCCTGCAGTTCCAGGGTCACACTCATCAACCAGACTAAGTTTGCAAAAAAAAAGAAAATAAAAAGCATTAAACTTTGCAGTAATGTTAATTAACTTTAATCTAAATTCAACTTTATCTATATCTTATTATCCTAATCACCGGGATTGTTGTTCACCATTAAGCCCCCACCCGTGAGGGTTAGTTTTGTAATTAACTTTTAGGGACCTTAACAATACAACTTTACAGTAATTAAACGTAGACGTTAACTATAATCGGAAGTATCCATTGGAATGTATAAAAGGACTGTCCAATGGTCAATGAAATAGATAACGAGAGAAAGTAGTACAGAAAACTATGAGAAAAGACGGTTGTGCTGCGCTCTCTGCATGTGGTGGGTTTCGTTTCACTCCATATCGACGTACAAGATGCGCATGGTGTTGGTGAATCCGGCTCCTTGCTTCCAGCCGGTGATGACAATGACCGGGTCTCCGGAGTGGATGAAACCGCGACTCTTGCCGAAGTTGATGCCAAACATGACGCGATTGTCGACGTCCTTGACCCAATCACTTACGCGCGTATCTATACGACAAACAGACATACATTAATATTGAATGACACACTTCTGCTGTTAACCTGGATTGAGATAAAATTAATTATTACAATAACTAATCCATAGGTTAACAATAATTGTAATTATCAATTCAACTTCATTATAGATTACTAGTGATGTCAACGACTCGACTCGGACTCGACTTGGCCCCGAGTCGAGTCGAGTCGATGGTTTTGGTGTTGATGTCGAGTCGAGTCGCTTGAAATCCCTATAGATTACCGAGTTCACTACGATTGTTGAATTCACTACAGTAATACAGAAATCAAATATAAAGTGAAAATCATCTCCTTTTAAAACGAAAAAGCGAGGTATTTCTGAATATCATTGATTTACTAATTTAAAAGACTTAATTTCACCTTTCCCTTTAGGGCGAATTGTCTTGCTTTAATGAGTTTGATTGTTCGTGCGAGGGAAATGAGAAATTTTTGTGCTCTGGCTCAATAGAGTCGTGAATGTACTGTGCAAGAAGTTTTCAGCGCTGGGTTGCATTTCAGATTAAAACTTGCTCATTACGAAATTGTCTTGGCATCTGCTGGCTTAAACAACAACGAAACTCGACCAAATTGAAGCCCTGGAGACTAATTACGTCCACACATAGACTTAGGTCGATATTAAATTTACATGTTCATGAATCATATTTAATTGTCCCAATCGGCTTATCAGCCTGGAGACCAAATGTTCAATTTTTTCCCATTTCGCGTCTTTGTCTTCTTCTTTTTTTGGAGGGGAAGTTTCCCATGCAAAATTCCCTATCCCTTTCTGTGCAATCGTTTCTTCCATTTCTCTACACGTAAGCCAAAAAAGTCTGGGCAAGACAGGCCATAGCGACTTGCCATGACCATCTATGACGTCATCATACTCAATGACTCACCACGACTCAATTGCGTCATCTGATAACTCAAACCCATGTGTCGTATATGAGTCGACTCGACTTTTGACGCTCTTTTCAATGGCGCTCGACTCAACCGCGTACCTATTGTCGTATATAAGTCGACTCGACATATGGCCCTCCTTTTTAGTTGCGAATTACAAAGCTAATGAAATAACTTCACATGTTTATCTTCATCTGATTGCTATTCGCAAACACATACTGTAAATAACAAAAACTAATCATTCACTGAACAATGATTTATAAGTTGAATCTCAAGTACCGAAGACAAAGCCAGAAATGACGGCTGCATAAGCACTATGTTGCAGAAACCAATGCAATGGACACAGACTATTCCTCGGTGAGGGTAGTACTATGACTAGAAAGTTAAGACAGTCTGTGGATGCACGGACCGTGTTACGGTTAGATAGATAGACTTTGGAGACAGATAGACAGTCATGGATAAGGTGACTCAAAGGCCTTTCACAAAACAGGACCTGCTTGTCGTCATCCTTTTGTATGACATGACACTTACTCTTTAGAACAAAATATAAAAACAGTATAAAAAAAACATTAAACACATTTATATAGATATTCATATACTTAATTCGATACTAAAATCAACTCGATTTTAAGTTTACAATCACGGATCACAGTTAATTAGTTATTTATTGGCTTATTACCATTAACGCACACATAAATTCAATACTTGGTTAAAGAAACAATACTATAGTCCTAGATATAAGAACTAGGCTATACCATTATAAATATATACATGTCATATACAAGTATGGATAAAATTTTATAAGTAATATACGTATAAATGTAACATCAATAAATATAATGAATACATATTTTGTAAATGGATGTAAAATAGCAGATGAATAAAAATCACCAGTGAAATGAAGTGGTAAAATGCCCCTCCACAAGTGGCACTGCCTCGCCACCTGGGCCTGACGCGTCACCGCGATGATGGGGCAACGCGGCCGGTACTTGGCCATGAAATGAGCCGTCTTTCCAGTGGTCGTCAGCGTAATGATGGCCGAAGCCTGGCACTTGAACGACGCTTCGACAGCAGCAATAGCCACGGTATGCGTCGTATCAGCCGGGGTTCTGACCTGTCCGGACAGCTCGTTGAAGTGCTGACGGTTCCACGAAGCAGCTTCAGCTTCCTTGCAGATGTTGGCCATGGTGCGGACGCACTCCAAGGGATAGTCGCCCTTGGCCGTTTCGCCGCTGAGCATGACGCAGTCGGCGCCGTCCAGAATGGCGTTGGCTACGTCGGAACCTTCAGCGCGGGTGGGACGAGGCTTTGTGATCATCGATTCCAGCATCTGAGTGGCGCAAATGACCGGTTTTCCTGCCTAATTTCATATAAATAAACTTATATCATTTGTTTTTAAAACAGGATTCCTAATTACTTAGATAATTGCTTGAATTAAAGTAAATTCACGGATGATGGTTTTAAACTATGGAATGTAATAAACTCGTAAAATATGCTTCGTAATTGACGAGTTTTCCTGCCTAATTAATTTCTAGAAAAATTGGTTAATTAGCTTTTTTATTATTTTTTTTTCTAAATCGTGATATGAATCAGATGCAGTTCGTCTGTTTATATGATACTGACTTGACAAATGAATTCTTTACGACAGAAATGTAAATATGTTGTAAATAACCATGTAGAACAGTCTCTGTATACAACTGATTTTCCCAATTTCTAGAAACTGGTGAATTAGCTAGTTTATAGAATTTATAAAAAATAGAATGTGTTCACGTCAAACTGAATTTTTCAAAAATAATATCGATTTAACCGAGTTAATTAATTAATTTTGTTAGTTTAATTTAAGTTAAAGTTTCCCAAACGAGTTTGATGAAATATTAATGAAATTTTTTAATCAAGTTAATTAGCTCATTCGTGGATATTTCCTGATTACTCAGGACCTAAGTTTGATTATTTTAATCAATTATAATGAGTATTATTAAATTAGTACCGTGAACAGGAACTCAAATTTATAATTAATACTGTTTTTTTTATGTCAGATTGAGTTATCTAGCGAATTTATTTGTACCTAGAAATGTTGAATACCTTGTTGCATTTAGCAATCATAGCTTTCTGTGCCAAAAACACCTTCTCCGGAGGGATTTCGATACCCAGATCCCCACGCGCTACCATGATACCGTCAGACTCTTCGATAATCTCGTCCAGATTGTGGACTCCTTGCTGGTTCTCCACCTTCGAGATGATGAGAATGTCCTTTCCTTTTTCCCCTGTTGAGAATATAGACGAGTGAATTTTAAATAAAGGAAAAAGAAAGCAACATTAACCTTAATTCTTCGTGTTGTTAGTGACTGAAACGTTAGGAAGTGGATAAATAGATACAGAGGTAGTCGGATAAGTAGTTAGGTAGACAGCTCTACTTGGGTAGATAGATGGGCACATGGACAAAGGTTGAGGCGCAGACAGACAGATAGTTAGATGGGCAGGTAGACACATACAGACAGACGGATAGGTAGATAGGCAGATAAATAGACAGATAGGTAGTTGGATGATGGGTAGGGAAACTAAATGGAACTTGAAAGGATTGTTACGACAAAAATGAATCAGAGTATGTGAATACACGTACAAATTGGTAAGTTGGCAAGACTCGCAATAAGATGAGTACGCCAGTTCTTTTCGTATATATATAGATAGGTAGGGAGAGATTATTGGATAGGCATTGTTAAATAGACTGGTAGAAAAAACGATATTCAGATAGGTAGATAAGATAGACAGAAAGATGGCGAAGAGGATAAGATAGGTAGACAGGTATATTAGACAGATTGGTGGGTATAAAGATGTAGTATATAGACAGACAGATAGATAGGCAGGTAGTTGATAAGACAGCTAGATGATTGGTAGATGGATTGGTAAGTGTTACGTAGGTAGGACTACAGACATGCAGATAGGGTAGGTATACAGATGGATAGCTAGGTACGTAGAGATTGGTAGGTAGATAGACTGGAAGGTATTAACTAAGTAGATGTACGCAATTGGGTAGATAGATAGACAGACAGACAGATAGATAGATAGGTAGATAGGTAGATAGATAGGCAAGTAGGTAGGAAAAAAGAATTGAATGATAGACAGGCAGTTCCACGGCTAAAAAAAGAATGCGATTTTACCCAAAACTTCTCGGATCTGTTTCACACCATCGGCATCACGGATGAAAGAGGCGAAAATCATGTCGACCCCTTGCTCGATGCCAAAGAGAAGATCGGCCTTGTCCTTTTCAGAAACGGCCGGCAGATCGACGTCGGTACCTGGAAGATTCAGTCCCTTCTTGCTGCCCAGCATACCTCCGTTCTCCACCTCGCAAATCAAGTGATCGTCACCTGTTTCATTCCAATCAATAATAATTTCATTTTATAACTGTTAGATAGAAGCCGAGTAACAATCGCAGCTATTCTCACCGATGTCCTTGACGATCAACGAGATGAGACCATCGTCGATGAAGACACGGCTGAAGCAGGAAACCACCTTGGTGATGTTGACGTAATCGACGTAGATGACTTCAGCCGAACACTTTTCCACGAAGCTCTTGTCCGTCGTCAGCTTCACATGTTTACCCTTGACCAGTTCAACTTCAGCGCTGGGACCCTAGACAAATTGGATAGAAATAGGAAAATTACAATTGGATAGATATTGATGGACACATTGATAGTTGAGAAAGACAGACGGTTGGGTAGATACGTGTGTAGACAGAGAGATACAACTGGGATAGATGTAGGGCCGACGCGTAGGTTAACTTCCGCGCATCTACACGACCATCCATTCATCTATCTATCTATCTATCTAACCTGTCTATCTATATATCTATGTAACTATCTAATGAACCTTCCTGTCAATCTATCCATTCATCTACTCATCCATGTAACCAGCTAACATCTGCCGGTCTTCTACCTATCCGTCTACCCATCTGCCTAATCTAACTATCGAACTATTAGTCTACCCTCCTATCTACCTATATATATCCAAGCATCTACATATTATCCGTCTTTCCCTATCTCTCTATCTGTCCAACTATCCAAGTATCTATCCATCCATCTGTAATTCAACAAGGAACTGTCGGTAATAAATTTTAGTGAGCACTGACGCCTTCCAGAAGTCCTGTGCGAATTTCAGGTCCTTTTGTATCGAGTGCAATGGCCACAGGGACGGTCATACTGAGACGCTGGCTCAAGTTCTGCACTGCCTCGCGCACGGCAGCAATGGTGGCGCCGTGGTATTCGTACGTCCCATGAGAGAAGTTCAGACGGGCGATGTTCATTCCCGTCTCGATCATCTTCTCCAAAGTAGGCACCTGATTGGACGCAGGTCCTGAAAATCAAATTAAACTCAAACTTGACATGCATGTTTTAATCAAATTAACTAACCAGGGAAATGTGATTCAATTTTTTAAGCTATTAGTTATTATATTGTCTACGTATCTACCTCTCTACCTATCTATCTGTCTATCTGTCTATCTATCTATTTATTTATCTGTCTACCTATCTATTTATCTATATATAAATCTAACCTATCATTCTACCTACCTATCTATGTATCTAAAAAAACTTCAAAGGATACCAATAGTGCAGATGATTCCGGAGAGTCGGACACGCGAGGCCCTCGTATCGATATTGAGCGAGCAGAGATGGTCCACCAGCGTCTTGGCATTATGGTCCCGTGCGTTCACCGTCTGTAATCAGAAAACAAAGTCACACTGATTAAAAGCAATCCAATCAAGTTAACGTGTTTTAATTATCAGAAATATTAACCGGGTTTAGAGTTGATTTGGATCTTCCAAAAGCGAGAACCATTTTCAATGAGGGCAGAAGAGCAAATGACAGCGCATCTGACTTGTACTTTCAGGTTAGCAGGTAAGTCTAATTAACCGGCAAAACGTTGGTGCAACTAAGCGGATTTGAAAAGGGGGAATTTCATAGAAAAGCGGTTAAAATCCGGCACGTTTTCCATCGACGCCATTGCACCGGGGCAGAGGGAGTCAGTGACCTTCGACCTTGGTTAACAGTCGCACGGGTCTTTCAGTTTGCTGTTACAATATCTACACTGCTAAAAATAGACGTTTCCCAGACTGCATTTAGGTGTGATGACCTTTGATGACCTTCTGATGACCTTAATATAACGGGTGCCTTATGCTCACTTAATATTTAACACAGTGTGAGTATAGTAAGTTACACCATTTTATGTAATAGTATTTGAAAGTAAATTACAAAATAATTCAATTTTTTTAGTATTAAGAATATTCCGTTAATCGCGACTAACAGAAATCATTTACGAGGAATTAGTTAACCCAATTAATTAAGCGGTTCATACGGTTAGCTGGTTTAATGAACTGTCATTAATAACCGTCCTGCCAAACGATTTTCTGGCTTCTTTGTTCTACCTGAGATCTCGTCTGAAGGAATTTACTGGGAATAAATCTCCGTTTTACTGAACGACGACAGCGGGATGACAACTGGGGGACTAGAGAACTTCAGCTCGGGTAGTTGCCTCAAAACGGATAACTATGGTTTCTGTGAGTACTAAAAGTTCAATAGACGTCGGATGATGAAATCAACTAACCGGCAAGTTCCGGTTTCACTGGGGCTCGATTTCTTTAGCATATAACTTTAAAGATGTAACGAATGACAGTTAACTTTAGTAAATGTAAATTACCTTCAGATCAAATTTAGTGGTTTTCGTGGGACTCTGAGGCTCTACTTTCATCATTTTTGGAAGTTTTAACCCTTTGTTGGCGCCTTGGAAAGAGATAGTTCTGGTCTGACTGAAGTGACAGCGGTAAGAGTTTCCCAGTCGGCTGATCTGACAGCTGGAGACGTCGAGCGAAGTGTTTCCACTCGTCACACATTACCTGAATTGAGACAACTTCTTTCCTTTTTTAAAATTAATTAAACAATAAATTCTAATATTTGAGTGAAAAATTGTTCAAATTCCTAAATAGCACTTTTTAATTAATTATAGAATACATTTAATTTACTACTGTCGGAAGTGAAGTTTCTGGAAAGCAACGGCACTGGGAGATTTTAACACGTGATTTCTACTAATGGCACGAAATTCACTTTGTGGGTAGAGAGAACACCACTAGTCGTTCGTAGGCCACTAGTGTCAAGTAGTGTACAAGCAGTTGTTTTAGAACAAAGTGGAAATAAATCAAATCAGAGTACAATTCAATAATTATTGAACCTATTTGCAAGTTTCAAACAACTTTAGTAAAGGCTATAAGAACAACTTTTGTAATTAACATTTTTCTGTTTCAGTTTTGTTCTAAACAGGTTATGTCGGTAATCGGTAGGTGGCGCTTTAAACAAAACAACACAATTGAGTTCGATTGAAGTTGTCTGACATGAAATAATTAACAGGTTAATTTCCGTAACTTATTTTATGCTGAAGTTCTTATTCAGATTAAATTATAAAGCATAATGGCTGCCGTCAATAAACCACACCCGGCACACGTCATTCGTATGATTGAATGTAAACAGAGCGCCGTTCGTGCAGTTCGTTTCAATGGTATAAATGTGATTAGCAACATACTGATCGTTTATATTAAATAACCATTTGTATATTATAGTTGATGGAGACTACTGTTTGACATGCGGTGCCGATAAAAGCCTCAAACTGTGGAACCCCTACCGTGGCGCGCTGCTGAAAACATACACAGGACATGGTTACGAAGTACTGGACGCTCACAGTTCCTGCGATAGCGGGTAAAGATCTTTAACCATATCATCTCTAATCATTAATTTTGCGCTTCTTATTGAATCAATTAATACAATGTTACAGGCAGTTAATTTCGTGCGGAATGGACAAATTGGTGATCCTCTGGGACGTGTCGACGGGACAACCACTACGCAAGTATCGTGGACATCTGGCAACCGTCAACAGCGTTAGTTTCAACGAAGAGTCAACCGTAGCAGTCTCGGGATCTGTAGACGGCACCATTAGGTGCTGGGATTGCCGGTCTAAGAAACCAGAAGCTTTCCAGGTTAAAGATTACCATAATTTATGTCCTTAGGAACGTTGCTTTTATTGTTTAGCTTTGGTTTTTATTCGCAGATTATGGAGGAAGCCAAAGACAGCATTTCAAGCATCAAAACCTCGGATCACGAAATTCTGACGGGGTCGCTGGATGGTAAAGTGAGGCGGTATGATGTGCGAAACGGTCAGCTCGTGGATGATGAAATGGGCGGTAATAGATTTTGATATTCTTAATTACTTATTTGTCGTACTTTATTTTAATTAAACGCACAGCTAGCTAGCTATCTATGCGATGTGACATTCCAGGGTTGAACGAAATAACTGCGCTGTGGTTACTAGATTCTAAAACGATCTAAATTCGGCATACTAGAAATGTAACTAGTACACTACACAGGATAAGATGGCAAACGCTGCAAAATCCATGATGTCCAAAGTAGACAGCTGTGTCGGGGTAAACTCAAGCCGGGTTCGTAAAGGTCGAACTACGCCTGTGGGGTTCGAGGGCTGCTAACGTTTTTAGCAGTTACACAGAAATCTGCAAGGCGCAGTTAGACAGTTAGATAGTTAGGTAGGTAGAATAGGTAGATAAATAGATAGGCAGTTATATAGATAGATAGACAGATAGGTAGGTAGATGGGAAGGTAGATAGAATAGATAGATAGATGGACAGACAGACAGATGGGAAGGTAGATAGACAGACAGACAGATAGATAGATAGATAGGTAGATAGATAGATAGAGGAAGACAGGCAGATAAATAGAGGAATAGCTAGACGTGTGCACACATACTGATAGATAGGCGGATAGGTAGATAGATGGCTGGATAGATCGAGACATAAAGGTTACAGGTAGCTGGATGGGTAGATAGATATGCAGGTAGTATGTGGTACTATTCCTGTATTTCCTGTATACATTAGTTTTTTCATCTCAATTTGTAATTCGATAACATTTAAATATTCCTGTGTTTTTACTGTTACGTTTTCGCCGCTTAGTTTCCCTTTTATTAACAGAGAGCGTCACTTCTGTATCATTCACGCGGGATGGACAGGGCCTCGTCATTTCATGTCTGGACAACTCGATCCGCCTAATTGATAAAGATTCCGGAGAACTTCTTCAAGAGTAATCATCGACAACATACTCTACTCAAATTGCGTTTTAATTAACATCACTTGAATAACAGTTAAATATTATCATTACGAAGATCAATTTAAATTGATTGAATCTTTTAGGTACTCCGGTCACCGTAATAAAGAATACCGGATAGACAGCTGTTTGGACCATACCGATTATTACATCATGTCTGGGTCTGAAGACGGAACCGTCCGCATATGGTCTCTGGTGGAAGGAAGCCTCGTCACGACGCTGGAACACGAGAATTGCCGAGTGGTCCACTCGCTATCGCCACACCCTTCCAAACCTTGGCTACTGACAGCCGCTCAGAGCAAAATTTATTTGTGGAAAGACGAGTTTGAAGAAAATGAATAAACCTTTTTTTTTAAAAAAAATTGATTTATATAAAGAAGTACAAATCACTTATTTCTTAATAATAAGGAATAAACCAGATGGGAAGACTTTCTGCACCGAAATAAAAAAAATAATAATTTGACCATCAGCTAATATTGTTTCAGATGGATTGCGTAAAAAAATATATTAAAATATCGTCCCCATACAAGGATTATCTAAAAAACTAAATATAATTAAATATCATAGAATCATAGTTAAGTACCTTGAAAGAAATTAGGGCGAAGGTACTGAAAACAACGCGCTGTTTAGTCAATTCATGTGTTTCTACTGATTCATCATGAATATAGTATTGCCGGCGGCCTTCATTTTAATTAGGCCACTTGCTTTTATGCCTTGCACATCCGAAGATATTACTTTGAAATATAAGTTAATCAGTTAATTTAAACTTATTAGTTTAGTAATTTCTTAAAAATACAATTTAACGTACAATTAAGATTAATTTCTATTCGGCACAGTTACATTCTTAATGTTTATTTAATTTACAATTACCAAAGTGTTCGTTCCTGTTGTAGCATCAATCAGTCAAACTAACTTGGTTTACATCCTGAATCGAAGTTCAGTCCTCTATAGATTTGAGTTTTCTAATGCAAATCAGTTTTCAAGGGTTTTCGTACCTGACCTCCTCGAATCTCAGCTATAAAAAGGTAGGTCCAATGACGATTGTCACCATTCACTTCGTGGTCTTCCAGCACTCAACAAGTCTCCTTGTCTTCTAGTCTCTTCAACAATGGGTATTCATTCCAGCACATAATACTAAGGGTTAAATTGGTATTAGGATTATACATTTGAGTCTAGCTTTCTCGCTGGTCATCGTCGCTGTTTTGGGAGCCCTGGCTTCGGTTCAAGCTGGAGGCTACGACTACCAGCCCAAGTACGAGACGTACTACACCCTGAGCTACCCTGAAACCAACTGCGCTACCCTCTTCCATCTGGCTCCTTACCAGTACGAGCAGAGCTACGGCTACGGCAACAACTACAAGAAGGAAGACTACTACGTCAAGGAGTACCCTGAAGTTTACTGTGCCACCTCCTGGACGGCTACTGAGAAGAAGCAGTACTACCCTACCTACAACCAGGCTACCTATTACAAGAAGTAGATGAGCTTGTTGTAGTGTTGTTATGTTGTAATTGAATACATTGGAACCGTATACAACCTTGTGCTGTTTCGTTGGCCTGGTGTACCACAGTTTAGCTACAACTAGAATGCTAGAACAGTTGTAGGATGAAGTGGTTGACTACTACCCGATCTACAACCTGGCTAATGTTGTATGCTACGGTAATCTGAAAGGCTGTGTTGTTGCAGCAAAACATGCGACAACAACAGTTGTAGGCTTTGCTAGTATGGTTCGATCTGCTGGTATACGCTTCTTACAACCAGGCCCACCTATTACGAAACCTAGACGAAATGAGCTTGTTGTAACATTGTCATGTTTATGACTGATTCATTGAAGTTCTAATCATTCTTGAGCTTGTTGTAATGTTACGACTGATTCACTGGAATTCTATACAGTCTTGTATTGATTCATGATTCAAAGTGCTGCGTTAATGCCAGAACTACATTTTATCTACAACTTAAAAATGCGACAACAGTTGCAAGATCCTTATTGCTGAAGTGGCTGAACAGTGCAGCTCTATCCTACTTACAGCCATACAGGCCAGTTAAGAAGCAGATGGGAGCATGTTGTTGCTGTTATGTTGAAACTGAAATACATTTTGATCGTAAACAATCCTGTATTGTTTAACTCGCCTGAAAGGCTATGTTGTTGTTGTTGCGGTTGAGCTAAAAATCGAATGTGACAACGGTTGTAGGCTTCTGTTTTCTGGTGTGGTTCCAAGCGCAGCTTATGTAGTAAAACGTCCGCATAGTGCAAGTTCATTGCGGTGTACGACTTAGAATCCTGCAAATAACGTTTAGCTTAGCGTTTCAGTTTATAGTATGGAGAGCCAACAACCTTGCTGGATTACCTGCGGAAAGTAAGTACAAGTAAGAAGTATAGGAAGAAGAATACGTATATGAACACGACGGAAAAGTAAAGATTGTGCAGTGCCTTCGAGTGCATGCTGAACAGGCGGTTTACCTAACCAACAGTGATTTGTTCTATCTGTTTTGCGGCGGGCTTTATAACCGACATTACTGTTTAGTTCGCGGAAAGTGTGAATTTTGAGCACGTACAGCGAACCTGTGGCCGCTTTATTAGTTGATCCCCAAACTTACAAGAAATAGAGCTTCTGTGTACAACGTTTGCAAAGCTGCTTAAATACTTTGCTTCAGTCCTTTAGACCCGCTGAAAGCCAGCTTAACTTACCGACTTAAAAATTAGCTCATACACTAAAGTAGCTTATGTCTATCAACTTGATTTAAGGACGCTTCATTCAAAACTAATGTCATTCACAATAAACTGATCTGTATATATCAGGTATTCAGCCACCCTATGTTATCCAACAGGTTTCAGTTGTCAAGTTCGAACCTTGCGATGTCCACGTTGTTGTTGTTTGTCGTTTTCATTTACGAGTACGACAAGCGAAGTATGAAAGTTCTCCGATGAAAACCACGACGGCTACTGCAATCCCCGAGCCGAGCAAAATAAAACATCCGGTTAGGTTGTTCAACTGCAGAGTTTTAATTGGTAAACGCTCCTTTTTGGAATCAGTCGTGCAGCGGTTCGCCTTGGGCCAGTGCTTCTTGATCCAGTAGTGTATTAAACCAGTCTCACGTAGCCATATTATACTGAAAAATAGATGCCACAATTAATAATGAAACCCTTAATTAATGTTACACCAGTAAGTTGACATTTAGTTTATGTTAAATAACGTATACAAATATGGAAGTTACGTCATATTGTCGATAGCTACCGTATTCCTCCCAGTGAAAACTAGTATCTTACCGAACTAGACTGAAATCAACATGAAATTGACTTTTTGATTGAGTTACGCGTTTATGACATAAGAAGAGTGAAATAAAGACTGCATGTACTGTACAGTCCAAAGCAGTAGGAAAAGGGCTATTGCTGTGGGGAAAGTTGATTGCTTATTGCTCGTGCACTTTCAAAGATATATCTATTCTAAAAACGGCGGAAGTAGTTGCAGTAATGCTTAATGCACTGCCAAAGTTTCGTTCAAATCGGACTGCAAGTTCAATCAAAATAAAATCCTAAAGATTAGAAATAACAATAATTTACCGCCAATCAGAACCTTTTTTTGACTCTAGACTGTACAAGTCTTAATGTGTAACAGTCTCGTGGAACCGTATGGAGAGTCACGTGACGTGACGTCATAACGCACTGGCATATATCTGATTCTGGGGCTGGAAATATCCAAATTTAGCATATCGATATTTTTATGTGGTATCAAGAAAGTGAATATTTATGTAAGAATATTGATAACCCAAAAAACTGTATGTTTAAGTTACGCTTTATGATATGACATGGCTAAAACAGTCTGATACGTATTAACTATTTGTTATTAGTACGATGATGTGTCGTCTAACCTTGTGCCAGAAACATTATGCAGTGGATCTTGACAAAAGCATGAGAAAAGAGTCTCTTACTCCTCTGAGAATTTGGAAGTGAATGGACTTCCTTTCGGTAAAGCGAAGGCTTCACTCGTCATGTAGAAATCTTCCTTGACAAGACTGATCCTGCACGATCCCGTGAACTTGTAATCCTTCTCAATGCTGGCTTCCAAAAGTGACTTTTCCTTTCACGCACAAGAAACACTTACTTTAACCTTGTTAACACTGAAACAGAAGACGATATACCAACCACGATAAGTGCGTGCCCTCCTGCAGCAACCTCGTGAATAGGTTCCGTGTCGTATCCTACGCGATTCTCTGGGTGTTTCAACAAGGATTCTCCAAGCTTTTTGTAGTATCCAGTTTCGGCTTCCTATGCGTCAAGGATGGTATAGTGACACACTGATACCTTTATGTGAATCGTCTGATAGTGTGTACCAGTAGAATCGTCTCAAAGAAAGAGCTCTTAAAGATGATAGGCTGCAGCTTGCCGTTAGTCGCTAAATCCTCGATGGAATTGACCAGCGGATACAGTTTGGATATCGTTATATAAGAGATCAAGCAGCCGGTGTAGAGGTTAACAAGAACGACCGATGTCAGGCACCAAACTGCGGCTACCATTCGCGTTATACTGTTTGTCGCTGTGCACATGTGAGCTACATGCGATTAATGAACAAGTGTCAGCCAATCGTAAAAAGTGACTGGAATAGACTGGCATTACAAACCTTGCAGACTAAGATTCCCAAAGGCGAATAGAAAATGAGGTGCCAATGTTAACTCGATTTTGTCACTGCCGATTCGATCCTTTCCTCGAAACAACTGCCACGTTACAGTAGTCAACTTCCACAGTGCTAAAGTAACAGCGAACATGGACAGCAGAGTTAAGGCCCACACCTATTTAGAACAATCAACTGAAATATCAGTGGTATATTAGAGTTAAGAACACAAGAAACTGTTGCAGTAAAAGGCTTGATGATGGCAGCATTCTTATCGCCTTCGACGGGCGCTGGAATAGCGATTCCCAGAGGTTCTTCATAGAATGAACTGGTGAAATCGACCGCCTGTGACCTTGCGTAAGTTGGAGTCAGTGGAGCGGCTATTAGATCCACTTCCTTAAGGATTGATTTTAAGCTCAACTAATTAGTTATCTATCACCTAAAAGTTGTCGAATACTCACGTGGTCCGAAGCCATTCCGATCATACCGTTCCATGTTCCATTTCCCAGGGAACCAATGGAGCCGTCTGAAGGTTCCACGTAGTGATACCTGAACGTAAGCAGCGCGGTTATATCGTTTTACACGAATATATAGTTCTATAAGGATTACGTGAAGTTATTACGAAGAGAGAGCCATTCAGTAATTTCAGCTACAGGACCGATAACATTCAGGATGGTATCGTCAGCGTTATGTTGAACGAACACGTAGGGTAGAATCTGTGTATCAACAAACTGGAATGTGCTTTATTCAGTAGTTACCATACGCGTTAAACCTCCTTCGTCGCTATTTTCAGATGGCAGCCAGACAAAGAACCTGAACCAGATACGGGCACATGGACCATAAGGTCCAGAATGAAGATACCGACAATATAAAGAAACATCCTCAGCTCCTCAACTGAGGTTCTCTTGGAAATGGTTTATATTTTTCTTATATTCCAGGTTATATAGAGAGAGACAAGGTTGCGTGCTGGACAAGCATTCAATCCTAATTCAATGCTGTTTTTTTATTTATAGCGAAGTTGACAATATTTGTACGAAATTGCAAAGTATAGATTTATTATATGTCAATAACAATAACCCAGAGTAGGAACACGCAATGTAAACTACAGAATTCACAACCTTATAATCTGATAAAGATACAATCTAGAGGAATCAAAAAAGCGTTCTGAATGGCGGGCAATCATGAAAATGTCAAAATTTTCGAATTTTATTTCAATAAAACTAACGCACCTATCTTAATGAAACTTTCAAGGTACATTAAGAACTATTAGTTGTGCACTCGGTATTTTTTGGGTTGCTCTATCTTTAATAGCTTGAAGGCAATAACCAATCAACTTTTTCCCAGTCAGAGCTTCTTTTTTGCTCTAGACTGTACGTCATGCTGTTTGAAGTAAGAAAGAAGCTGTTGTGACCATATTAAGATGAATGACAGAAATTCATAACTTCAGTGTAAGAGTGTCTAACTTTAAATGTGGATCGATTGTTTCATAAGTAGTTTGGAAATCGTGATGACTGCAACTATCATTATTATGCTTCAAATTGTAGAGATTTTGACTAATAGCTTGTCTACGAAATTTATTACATTATTACTATATTTCGAGTGGTATACATTTGTAAATAACACAGTTGCAGGAATGGTTATTTCACATTGCGTTTACGACTGCACTGGTATTTCTTTCGAAACATTGCTGGACGATTATTGTAACAATGGATCAGAAGTTCTGCGAGGAAAGCCGTCAGTGCTAAAACGATTCCAACTGAAAGAAGAATGAAGGATCCTGCGAGATTCCTCAGTTTAAGAGCCCCGGGGTTGATAGATTCCTTCTTACTGGTAGTGCAGCGGTTCTCTTTGGGCCAGTGTTTCTTGATCCAGTACTGTATCAATCCTGTTTCGCGTAGCCATATTATACTGTAGACAAACGGAATATGAATGGTATTACTCAATAAGTACAATCCAGGACACAAAAAAAGAGCTCTGAATTGCGGAGAATCGTAGTGATTCGCAACAGTTAAGAAAATCTATCTACCTATCTATCCATCTATCTGTCTATCTATCTATACATCTATCTATCTATCCAACTATCTGTATATCTATCTATCTGCCTATCTACCTATCTACCTATCTACCTATCTACCTATCTATCTATCTATCGATCTATCTGTCTATCTGTCTGTCTGTCTATTTATCTGTCTATCTATCTATCTGTCTATTTATCTGTCTATCTGTCTGTCTGTCTATTTATCTGTCTAACTATCTATCTGTCTATTTATCTGTCTATCTGTCTGTCTGTCTATTTATCTGTCTATCTCTATCTATCTATCTATCTATCTATCTATCTATCTATCTATCTATCTATCTATCTATCTATCTATCTATCTCTCTATCTATCTCTCTATCTGTCTATCTATCTATCTCTCTATCTCTTCATCTATCTATATGTTTACCTACCTCCTACCTACCTACCTATCTATCTATATATCTATCTTTCCATCCATCTATCCGTCCATCCATCCATGTATCAACGTATCTATCAATATATCATCTCCCACTTAACTATCAACAAATTAACTGTAGCATAAACACTTTGCAGTCCTCACTCTTTTGACAATTCTACAGTGTAGGGGCTTCCTTTGGGTGTAGCGAAGGCCTCGCTGGTCACGTGGAACTCCCCTTTGACCAGACTCGCGCGGCAGCTACCAGAGCTCCTCAAGTCGTCTTCGATCCTAGTTTCCAACAGCGACTTTTCCTAGGATCGTAATCGTTACGCAGTGGTAATCATAGTTTTAAAAGTAGCGAGTACTGACGACTATAAGAGCGGAACCTCCGCGAAGGACTCTGTTGAATGCTTCGATGCCGAATTCCATACGGTTTTCAGGGTTTCTCAGTAGGGAGTCTCCAAGTAACTTGTAAGGACCAGATTCTGCTTCCTATAGACACACTTAAAGTTTAGTTCAAACTGAATCCATATCATTGGATCAATGGTTGCATATTTGATAAAAGTGTATTATGAAAGATTTGGGGATGCTATACAATCATATATAATGTCAACTCCTTATACCGAATACAAGTAGTTTGAAAACCAAGTGTTATATGAGATAAGTTTACTTTTCACGTCAAGATTAACTTCGATAAGAAGGTTAATTCAGCGTACGAACCAGCAGAACTGTTTCGAAGAAGGTACTCTTAAAGATGAGAAGTTCGAGCTTGTTACTCGTAGCCAAGTCCTCGATGGAATTGACCAAAGGATACAGTTTAGGTATCGTTATGTAGGATATTAGACAGCCGGTATAGAGATTAACCAGCACTACTGCTATCAGGCACCAAGCGGCAGCCACTACGCGTGTAGTGTGATTAGGGGCTGTACACATCCTTGCTGCAAATACAACGATGAAATAGAATCGATATTCAATAAACATACTGCGACAGTTTACTACCTTCGTATAACCTACTAACTCTTTATGCTATACTATATACTATTCTACGATATGCAACTCTATAATGTACTAAGATATAAAGTATTTATGTTACTAACCTTGTAAGCTGAGTACCCCAAAACAGAATAGAAAGTGAGGCGTGAAACTCAATTCAGTCCTGTAGTTGCCGGTAGTATCCCGTCCTCGAAACATCGTCCACGTCACCTTAGTCAACACCCACAGGGCTAGGGCCACAGCGAGCATAGCCAAGATGGTTAATACCCACACCTAGAACCCTAGGTATACTAGATTTTAACAAGGGGAAAAAGTAGAGGTTTGTATGACCTCGGCCGTAAATGGTTTGATGATTGCAGCCGTCTTATCCCCTTCAATAGGCGCTGGGATGACGATTCCCAATGGTTCTTCAAAGAACGACATGGTGAAATCGACAGCCTCTGACCTGGCGTAGGTTGGAGTCAAGGGAGCTGCTACTAGATCGACTTGCTATATAAACGTTACCGTTGGTAAGTTACACCCCCAAATAGGTTTGAAAGGTTAAAACGTACGTGATCTTGTGCCATTCTGATCATACCGTTCCATTCGCCATTGACTTTGGACCCAAATGATCGGTCCAAGGGCTCCAGATACTCGTAACTGATATCAATAACTGAGCAGTTAAGTTAAGAATTTTACCGCAGCTGAAGTTTACGGAGTTACGTAAAGTTATGACGACGTGAAAGCCACTCGGTTATGCCAGCTACAGGACCGGTAACGTTGAGGATACTTCCATCACCATTGCGATGTATGTAAACGTATGGCAGTATCTATACAAGAATAATGATATAATGGATGTTTTACTTGAGAACTGAATGTGCAAACTTCTTTGGTGGCGATTTTCAAATGACGGGTAGAAAGGGAGCTGGAAAAGCTGGCGCTAACTTGCAAGACTAGAGTAGCTAAACAACTGAAGTAAAACGCTTGCGGAGACATTTCTAATTGACGGAAAACTATCTGCAGGCCGTAGTTTTTACTCCTTTGGATTTTTTTCCATCTCCTGCGCTCTTATAAAGGACTTTCCGTGACGGCCTACGAAAAAATCAATTGGATTCAATTACCTCGGTCCTCTTTTAAGAGAAGAAGGATAACGAAAAGCCAGAAATCATTTTTTTCTCGAGAGGTAGATCGAGTTTGAGATTCGATCGAAAGAAGATTGTCTCACGCGAGGGGGCTATTGAGATTTGCGCCATTATAACTTGACGTGGGAAGGCCAAATTTGGGCTAAGCCTCAAAGATATACTTTAAATTAACTAGCTTAAGTTTATAATAGTTTGATTCAAAGTGATGAATAGTGGCTTGGTCGAAAATTTTGATAAATTATCAAAAACATTAGTTGTTGAAATGGAACGTATTATATTTATATTACCATTTCCATCCGTTTATTCGTAGGTATTAAATCAAAGACTGTTTTTTAATATTGGAAATAATAAAAATATATTTCATATATATCTATGTATAAAATATATCATAAATCTGAAATTTAATATATTGTATTTGTATTATTTGCAATATCGATACTCAAGATTGTCAATAGAACGTGGTCTGCTAACTGGTAAATAACACGGCTAGGTATAACTGGTTAGCCAATTAAAATTATTTTTACAATTCTCCTTTTAAGATTAAATTTTTGTTGTTTTTCCCCGAATTTATTTAATTGAAGGTTATGTTGAGGTTCCTGACCCACTGCGCGGTCCATAAATTCAACAAACCTCCATTTTTCAAGGCTGACGTTCTCAGATACTCAACTGCTTCTTGTTTCAACAAGAGAATGGTTGACAGCGACAGAGCGTTGATTCGGGTCCTCCACGAAGAGGATCGCATGGAGCTGCGGTTCCGCTACGTCAACGAGCAGTACAGTCTGGACCGGCAGTTCAGCCTTAATCGCCCACTTAGTGAGAAACTCCAGCTGACAATAGACAGAATTGTCACCAATATCGACAAGGCGACGTCCAAGGGCCGTCGAAAGAACAAGAAAAAGCTGCAGGATGGTAAGGATGATGCATCCTTTCAGATCAGTGTATCTCTTCTCAGCCGGGGAGACTCGGTTTCTTCCGAGCTCACGTGCAGAGAACTGCTCGATCAGGGCGAAATCAAACTCGTGATAGAAGACCGGACGTTTGACGTAGTCGTAAATCCGCCGCTGATTCTAACTTTAAAGCTCCCGGCGTCCATCCTGGCGGGATTCCCCGTCTACCCGAGCAAACTGGAGCTGGAGAACTGCGCAGAAAACGACTGCCTTTTCACGTGGTGCCGTAGCGGAGACACGACGAAACTCCCGTCGTCGATTACAGAGAGTGAGTGGACCCAGGTGGGGACAGGGTTCTTTTACGTGACGTCGACTGAAGATGTCGGGTCCTATTTGAAACTGGTGTGCAGACCGAGGAACAGAGATACCGTCGGGGTTCAGGAGTCGGTCGTTGCAGCGACGAAGGTCGAGGCCGGACCTGGATTGTGCCCGTTCCAGGTACGGCAGGGCGTCACGAAGCAAAGAGTCAATAGCCCGGGGTAACATTTGCCATTGCATATCTTTATTCCCTGTAATTAAATTACATTAACTTTTGTTGAAACGGATTATTCTACAGGTTCCGTGTTGTGACGTACAACATCTTAGCTGACCTGTACGCTGACTCCGACTTTACACGGACCGTGCTGCACCCGTACTGCCCGCCGTACGCCCTGGCTATCGACTACCGGAAACAGTTGATTTTAAAGGAATTGATGGGTAAATGCTCTATTCAAATTATCCTTAAAATGTGTGAATTATTGGAAAATATTATGCAAGTAATTAAATACGAGTAATTGTGAAAATAATATATGTAGTATGATTTAAATATTAATTAACTGGATTATTATAAATTAGGTTACAACGCAGACATTATCTGCCTGCAAGAGGTCGACACCAAGGTATTTGAACGGGACCTGGAGCCGCTGCTGTCGTCCATTCATTTCAGCGGCATCTTCGATAAAAAGGGCGGGCAGGTCAGCGAGGGACTCGCCTGTTTCTTCCAAAACGATAAATTCGAGTATAAATCCTCTATCACAATAGCATTATCCATTTAAACTTAACTAGTTACAATTATTTAACTTAAAAAGTATCCGTTTAACTTAACCCGTTTTATTCTAACTATATCTATGTAATCTAAATGATTAAATCTATGTAGCCTGAGTAATTATAGCTAAGTAAGTTAACTGATTATATCAATCTAACTTAATTAACTATATATATGCACTTCAATTGACTATATCAATGTAACTTAATTAAATCTATGTAACTAAATTAATTGTATGTATGCAATTTAATTAAATGCGTCTATATAACTTGTTTAACTCTGTCGATGTAACCTAATTAACCATTTCTATTTAACCTAACTGAATATACCTATTTAATTTAATAATTGAACCTAATTAACTTAAGTAGTATATTAATCAATTCCCTCTTCTAACCGGCAGGTTACTCGAATCCACCAATGTTATTTTAGCCGAAGCCCTGCCGGTCAATCCGTTGCTGAACGACATATGGCAAGTGGTCAAGATGAACGAGAAACTGACCAAACGCGTGACGGAAAGGACCACGGCCCTGCAGCTTGTTACCCTCAGGGACAGATCGACCGGCAGATGCCTGGTGGTGGCCAATACGCACCTCTATTTTCATCCGGATGCGGATCACGTCAGATTGCTGCAGGCGGCTATCGGACTGCGGCTGACCACGGCACTGGTCGACAACTTGAAAGTGAATCAACTTGTTCGAGAATTATAGACATTTTTTTAAATTGAAAGTACAAAAATGTATTTTAAGAATTAGATATGATATCATTTATCTATTAATTACAGTTGAAAAATATATAATAATAATATTTATTAGAAATAAGTATTGAGATATAATAAAGGTGGATTCTAAATAATTTCTTAAGTTAATCAAATTTGATAAAGGACGTTTTGGTATTAAAATCAGGAAATGAATGGCCGTTAATCTGTTTAAACTCTTGTCTTAGGTCAAAGGGGAAGACGCCTCGGTCATCTTCTGCGGCGATTTCAACAGTTGTCCCGAATTTGGGGTTCTGCGGCTCATGCGGGAGCAGCACATTCCTCACGACTGTGCTGATTGGTCCAGCAGTAACGCTTTACCAAAAACTAATATTACAAATTAATTACGCTGAATTAATTATTTATCATTTAGTTTTTTTTTCTCATTTCTATTATGTTTTTAAAAAAATCTTATTTAATTTGAAGTATATTAATTAAATATTAAAATTTAAAATGTACGTGTAAAACGACAGATATTGAGGAAGCCGTAACCGGACTGACTTTGAGCAATTCCGTGGCCATGGAATCCGCCTGCGGGACACCCCCTTTCACCAATTACACGTCAGGCTTTCAAGGCTGCCTAGATTACATATTCTACGAGAAAAGTCGGTTTCTTGTCACTCAAGTAAGCTTAAAATTTAATTATAGTTAAATTATTCGAATAATTGAATTGATAATGCCTGTGGCAGGTCGTTCCTCTACCCAGCATGGAAGAAGTGACGCAGCACACAGCCTTGCCTAGTGTCGTCTTTCCTTCAGATCATATAGCGCTGATTGCTGATCTAAAGTGGGTCGATTAGCTCATATTCAAGGTAAACTGAAAGTTTATGCGATTAGGAATACAGAATGTTGACTTCGACTGTGATCTGTGACTGACTGGAGTGTAGATGTGGTGAAAAAGGTTGAATGTATTCATCATTTAAGTTAAACAACATTAAGTTTTAATTGTTAGACGGATAAATAGAGCTAAGAGCCATAACTGGTCGTTTTGAAGACACGAGGGTTAGTTGCTACTTGAGGTGCTACTGTGATGACCCGGCGACACTTAAACGGTTTGACAAAAGGGCGCGGCAGCGACTTGCCTCGGTATGCAGGTGTCCCTTGGAAGGTAGCGGAAGACAGCGGGGCCGACTCCAGCAGGAATGATGTTATTCAAGTTATTCAAGCCTTGCAAAGGATTAAGGAACAGGAGTCTTAACTGTCGGCTGTCTCTGTCTAGCGACCTGGAAATAATAGAAAATCATAGAAGTTTTTTTTAGTACCGCCGGTCAACTTTCGCAACTCAACGTTGATTTGGGGACTGATGGGAAGCTGGTAGTTTTTATAGACTTGGGGATAGATAGATAGATAGATGAATGGGTAGAAAGATGGATAAATAGATAGATGTATGGATAGGTGGATAGATAGTCAGATAGATTACGGTTGATAGATAGATAAGTAGTACGTAGATAAATAGACAGATAGATAGATAGATAGGTAGATAGATAGAGAAATAGATAGATAGATAGATAGATAGATAGATAGTTAGATAGTTAGATAGGTAGATATGTAGATAGATAGAAGGTTGAATGGATGGGTAAATAGGTAGGTAGATAGATAGCTAGAAAGATAGATGGATAGATAAATAGATAGATGTATGGATGCATGGATGGATGAATGGATGGATGGAAGGATGGATGGATGGATAGACAGACAGATAGGTAGACAGACAGATAGATAGATAGATAGATAGATAGATAGATAAAGGTAGTATGTAGGTGTATATAGCTACGCAGATGCATTAGTATATAGATACATATGCGTACAGGAACGTATAGTTCGATTACATCATAGATACCGAGATGTAACAAGATACGTATTATCGGCAAATACTACGTCTATGTCGAATTGAAATCAAAGGTAACTATAAAGAGATAAGTAACTATAGTGGAGGAAAACAGTGCTTTACCTAGCATTTCTAGCCCCACACACCGGCGGTCTTCTCGAGATAACGTTGGTGTTTTGAAAGGCGGGCGTGCAGACTACTTCAGCTCCGACTTGCAGGTTCTCACAGGGAGTACCACACTGCTGTGTATCAGCAGCAGCTAGCGCAGTCTGGCACGTGTTGGGTTGCTGAAGAGTATTGGCGGGATTGCAGTTGGCATTTCGAAGTTTGCAGGTCGGATCACATGCAGAGAGCTGCGCAGGCGGATCCAGTACGCAAGGAGCAGCGGGTGTGCACTGCACCCTTCCGTTAGCACCAGTGCCCGTGTTGATATCCGTAGTGATGACCTGGACCCCGCCGGCTTGTTGACACGTTTTCCTGCCGACTAAACACGAGCAAGTGAGGCACAGCGGGGCAGTTCCCCTGACACCGGTACCGGGAGCAAAGTTGACCAAAGGGTTGAGGAACCTCGACTGCTGTTGAAGGTTAAGCTGCGGCTGGTACGAAGCCTCGTCGACGCTAGTTGCTATCAAGTAATAGATATTCAGTTGACCGGAAAATAGTAAAACACGGGATAGTTTATTGCTAGGTTAACTAAGTATCGCTACATAACAGTATAGCTAGTAGCTAGCGCTGATGTGTAACAACAAAAGTGGTCAACAGACATCTACCTTTGCTTAGAAGCTGATTGTTGCTAATAGATTTAGCAAATGCCATTAACCGTCAGAATGTTGCCAGTTGGTTATAAGTTTTACATGTCGAATTCATTTAGGACTTCAGTATTAAACTACTGGATAATGGTAATTCTTGTATTTTAGCAGGTTATAATTGCTATTATGCTACCGAGTTAAGAACAACTGTCCTTTGGTGCCAATGAATTAAGCATACTGTTTTTGCTGAACTAGTAATAGGAAAGTTAAACTCGAACGGGATTAAGTTAACACTATAAAATGAAGTGACTTACCATGAACTAGCGGAAAAGCGTTGTAGAACGGAACGACAGGCTCACCACCAGATAAAAAGGAGCTCCTTTGAACAATGAAACTTTGGTTATAATACTATTACAATCACAACAGGGGATTTAAATATCATCACTATCATCTATTTATCTATCTATCTATCTATCTATCTATCTACCTATCTACCTCCCTATCGATCTATTCATCGATTGATCTATATATCTATCTATCTGTTTATATATATATATATCTCTCTCTCTATCTATCTATCTTACTATGTATGTATCTACCTATCTACCCTCCTATCTATCTATATCTATGTACCTCCATATACGTATCTATCCATCGATCTATCTATCCAACTAGGTATGTTAAATCTTTCTATCTATCTATCTATCTATCTATCTATCTATCCATCTATCTATCTGTCTATCTATCTGACTACGTACCTACCTATCTACCTCCCTATCTATCTATCCATCGATTGATCTAAATGCCTACCTATCTGTCTATCTCTCTATCTCCTATCTACCCTCCTATCTATCTATGTTTATCTACCTCCATATATGCATATATATCCATCGATCTAACTATCCAAATAGGTATGTTAAAATCTTCCTGTCTATCTGTCTATCTGTCTAACTGTCTGACTATGTATCTACCTATCTATCTATCTATACCTATCTACCTCCCTGTATAACTATCCATCGATCTATCTACGTCTATTTATGTATACGTATAACTATAAACTTTTATAGCTATCCATATTTTTTCTCTTTAGCTATCTGTCGATACATCCTCAGGTAAAAAAACTGTCAGTATTCTCACTTCATATTTGTTGGTTGCATTGGATTAAATCCTCCAAAGATACTAAAATCCCCTACTAAAGTATTTCCTTTCAACAGTAAGGTACTTGAGGTTTCATAAAGTATAGAAGGCTTACTTGAACTACAAAACCTACTACCTACCCCGAGTGAGTAGCGAACTGGCCTGGGTAGTAAAACGATTCTGCTTGCGCCCTACTCGATATCAGCACTACAGCTGCAGTCACGAGCGTTGCAATTTGCGCCATCTGGGGAAATAATCAAATGAAACTGAATGCAAATTAACGATATGCCAAGTGGCTTAATAATCTCCGTAAACATCAAGGAAGATTTATTTTGAAATGCATTAACTTCTCACTTATAACATTAGTAATACAACGATATTTCATTTACCTGTGTGCTGGTTAACAGTCGAACTACTGCAGCTGTTCAGTGAATTGGTGGTCATCCAAGCCACTTTAAATAGTCCCCAACTCTTCCTGGTGGACGTGGACGAGTTTTTCCTGTTCCAGCAGTAATGCAAGAAATGACCAAACGAACCAATCAGCTATCTTCAGATAATAGCCTGATGCAATTCATAAAAAAAGGTCAACCTAATAGATTAATGATCAAACCGGTGCAAGTTTTTGCCGTGCGTCAGACTGATCAACCTTGGTGAATCAAAAAACACAAAATGGAGGCATGCCATTGACCTCCATGGTCCGTAGCTTGTTTAACCATAGATTAACGTCATGTTTTTTTAAGGTCTTTAAGAGTATTTGATCTCATAAATCCTAGTCTTATCCGGTTATTTACAGTCTAAAGCAATAAAAAAAGGGTTCTTGCCGGGGGAAATTTGATTGCTTATTGCTCACACACTTTCAAAGATATAGCTACTTAAAAATTATTGGGTGTCAGTCTAGTAGTACTTAATGAGCTGTTCAAGTTTCGTTAAAATCGGCTTGTTAGTTTAGCTGAAATAAAATCCTAAAGGTTAGAAATTATAGTAATTTTCAGCCATTCAGTTATTGCTGGTATTCGGTTGGAATGGTCTTAGAAAAACAAACGGGGCAATTATATTACAGGAAAGGTTTTTCAAGCTGATTATACATGTCCGGTTAAGAGTCAGAAGGTTTGATGTACTGGGTAAAAGTACGGGTATAGCAAGATGAGGTATAGAGAATGTATACATGTTGATAGAAGGTACGAGGTTAAAGGTACAATAAGCATAAGATGATCAACATAGCAATCAGGTTAAAAAGCATACGGTAAGTATAATGTGCATGGTATATCCGGTGTGAGGTATAAGGTATAGGGTATACGGTATAACGAGCAGGGTGTAAAGTGTAGCAATGAGGTATGAATAAAGGTAGGTGATACGTAAGCTATTTAGGCTAACGGTGTACGGTATATAGTCTAATACACCTAGACTTAAGGTTTTCATACCCAATACAAGGTAACAAGGAATTCATGGCGGATAAGGACAATGGATATAACTATAAGGTATAAGGTGTAACGTGTAAGGTGTGAGGTATAAGGTACAGCTGTTTAAGTTATGATTTAAATACAAGTATCAATGAACAGGCAATGACCTGGTGTAGGTATAGGGCACAATGGGTACCATGTAAAATTATGGGCATAACATATAAGTTTACGTTATTTGTGACCTGAACGCAGTTTTGGTAGTGTATTTTGGAATAGTGCACAATATCTGTTGCATGAACATTTCTACTGATAAGCACCACCAGCAGCGCCTTGTGAACTGCCTATAACCTTCAGGAGATTTAAGCTTGTAACTGATTTGTAGACATTCATTAAACCCTATCATCTTAGTTAAATACGCATATCATTATCACTATAAATGCTGTTAAAGATTTTCAGTTAAATCATTTATATTCAGTCCGATAGGCAGATATACGGGACTGGGCCAAGAGGTATGGTCTTGCACCGTTTAGAATCTATCGTC